>BJKM01000298.1:517500-697944 GCA_015082035.1 Chaenogobius annularis
GTTTTGAAGCAAATCTTTTTGATTCACTATCATAATACCAGTGTTTGGTAAAAAGCTTTTTTTTTATATATATATATATATATATATTTTTTTTTTGGGAGGTCAGATCATTAATCTCACTTCTTATTTTCTTTTATTTCCTGTAACATTTTAGTATGTTTATTCTTGGCATATTAAGCAGTTTTAGCTTTTCCTGTAGATCATTTAATTTTTTCTGCTTTTGTTTCTTTTTACAGCAATTGGCAATGATTTTGCCTCTTTTGACTGGCTTTGTTGCATCCCAGAGGATGGGTGGAGAGGTTTCACCATTGTCGGTGGCCAAAACCTAGGTGGAGAAGGAGATGGAAAGCGCGCTCACACAAGGGTTCCTTCAGAGCTGTTTACAATCAGGTCCAGGACACTAGCATAAAAAGTTACATCACTTCCGGTTAGGGCATACACATAACGCAATACAAATTGGTTGTATCTTTGAACACCTTTGCCTTTCACCTTTTCACCTTTCAAAACTCTGCATGAAAGTTATTCAAAATTCAGATAGCTACTCCTTGAATGTTTACCTTTTTACCATAGCATAAAAAAATCAAGATAATTAGGATATATCAACTTTTTTCTCTAATTTTGGCCTGTATCTTTAATCACTTGGCTGGGTTTAAAATGCCATTCAACCTACTTGTAGTTTTTCAGATGCCATTGTTTTATGACACTGACAAAGATACAAAACTCTCTGGTCTAATGCAACACGCAAACACATGTAACAAAGGAAACTTTTATGCTTAAGATTCGCAAAAAAACATAAAACTTGACCAAAATCTAGCTGTCTGAAGGAAATCTATTTCCTGATGAAGAAAAACAGGGCCCTCAGTGATAACTTCCTATACAAAACAGACTACTAATCACTGCTGCTGCTACTGTTGCAGCTGCTGTATTGTAATATTCTCTCAATTCCCTCACATTTGGGTACACATTTGGTGGCTAGCGATCTTGCCTTGCTGGTTCATCTTCCCGGTTGACCAGGCCTTTCTATGTGGAGTTTGCATGTTTCTCCCTGTGTTTGGATGGGTTTCCTACGCGCACTCCGGTTTCACCCATCAACTAAAAACATGAGTAGGTAAAATCCTCCAGCTATGATATTGGTGGTACAAGATCTGGAGATGGGTACCGAGGTGCTGCGCTGTAGCGCCCACTGTGCTCCCGACAGGTGGCCCCAGCGGCATTGAAGGATGGGTCAAATGCAGAGGAAAAATTCCCCCATGGGGACAATAAAGTATACCTTACCTTACTCTTTATAACATTTAACTGAATGTAAGCAATTAAAAATAAAATGGCATATGGCATATGTAATCATATCATCAAGTATGCCAATCCGGAACCAGAAGTTGTTTCTTGCTTACTTTAGCTTTAGCCACGTCTCAAAGTGCCACAAATGTGGAATTACTAAACGCCTTTTTTGCTGAGATTGGGCTTGAAGAAAGAGGGTGGTTATGTTCCGGTGATGTCAGCTGCTCATGTAGCAGACCGCTGCGAGCCAGGCCCTTGCCAGGGAAACACAATCCGCCATTAATAGAAGTGGCCTGTGATGCCCCAAAGTGAACCGGTCTGGGGGACCAGGGCTGGTAGAAAAGGGGCTTAAGTCTGCTCCAGACCTGTCTAAATTGCCATACTGACTGAGTGAGGCCCAGAGTGAGTGTGCTTTGGAACCCAAATGACAACAGTAGTAAGTGACACTTGGCCATTTGAGTCTGGCTTAGAAAGTAAACAAGTTTGACGAAACAGGCCACTGGTCCAGAAGTTTGTCGACCAAGATGTTTTTGTTTGCAAAGTTTCCACTTTAGTTCTCTGACCAGCCATCTTGTCCTCATTTTCTGAGATGCGCCCCTGACATTCACTCAAATCCTTCCACAGGATCCCCATGTCCGATTCCATTTGGTCAAATCTTGCATTGAAATCCATCCTCATTGATTCAATCACACCTTTCACTGAGCTCAACATAGCCAGTAGTAAGTCAAATTGATCCCCCATCAGTCGATCCTCCATGCTGACTGCAGGCCCCGTCAGTGGCTAAGGCAACTATGCTGTACTTATCTTGGGGGGCTCAAATACCACGGAAATTGTAGTCAAATTTCTTTGTCTGTTTGGAAGTCGACTCACTATTCCCTTTTTTTGCCTCAGATGGGTTAGCCTTAACTCAATGAGTCCTTTTTAACCATTATTATGCGTGTGCTGGGGAGGTTTCTTAAGTTATTTCGACTGCAACAGCTGAGAGCGGAGCAGAATGCATGTCTACACGGCAGGAATTTACATAGTTTTAAATTACATTATTAAATATAAAACTGTTGAGAAGACTTATTTTTACCAATTGCATTAACACCAGCAACATCCCTTTTTTGTTAACTTGTTTCACCATGATGCGCCAAAACATTTATAATATTATCTTTTTATTTATTTAATATTAAATATAATGTGTGAATGCATGTATTTATGGATCATGTTACATCTATGAGAAAGAGGTTCCTTAATAAAACTAAACATTTTATATAAAGGCTATCTTTGAGGCTCTTGAATTTTCTATGGATGCCTTTTACTGTAAATTTAAACGTAAACAAAATAATACCTCAGACAAATCCAGGCTAGATTGACATTCCCATGTGGTACTATGCACACTGGACAACAATAACTATATGATGTGCAGTTATGCTTTTCTAAGCGAAGAGGAAAGAGGTGGGACATTGAGTGTGTGAGACGGGCGGAAAACAAAAACAAAAACAATCTCCAATCTAATACTGGCACAAAAAAGCACAGTAGGTAGTTCATATAGTCAATGTCTTAAAGTCATAAATCAAGTCAACCTGAAAAGAAAGAGTTCCTAAAATATTGCTTATGGTTATTTCACATATGAGGGTTTATCTATTAAACTTTTCTTTTTGAGAATACCCCTACTCTCCTCTCTCTGGTCATTGTGTTCTATTTTGTTATAAATTTGAAATATAAAAACATTTAAATATATATATAAAAAAAGAGCAAACACCTACATTATAGTTGTTGTCATAACAGAATCAGGAAACAGATAAAGAGATTGCTGTATATTAACATCAATCCTAACATGTTTGTCTACATGTTTGTATGATCCAAGTGTCTGGCACACACAAGACAAGAGTGTCCTTGTAAAACTTTTGTGGGATTTCTGTCAGTATAGGATTAACTCGATACACATTGACATAGGAAAAATATCCACAGAAGATTTCAATAGTGTGACACTGATCAGGGATTTTAATTCAAGCGGATACTACATTTATATCTAAAGAACAATAATTATCAAAATATTCTGTTCACAAACAGAAAAAAAAGTCATGGTGGGATCCTGGGTACCAAAGCGGCTAACACGCACTAACAAAAAACCCAAACAAAGAGACATCCTGTTTCTTGGAACACAACACCACACAACTCTCTGCGCTTGGAGTCACCAGTGAAAGCACCACGCACAAAATCTGCTCATTGAACAATTCAGCATGTTCATGTAGCACCGTGTGTCTGAGGTTTTGGCCATGCCACCGGCTGTGCCTTTGAATGTCAATGCACGTGAGCGTATCCTTGTGAGTGGCTGTGCTGTGAGTTTGTGTTCGTCTTTATGTTTGTGTGAGTAACAGAGAGAGTGTGTGCATGTGTAAGAGAAAAGAGAGAGTTAGAGGGAGGGAGAGAGACGGAGAGGGAGGGTGAAGCAGATGATAGAGTAGGCTTTAGCGATTCCCTGGAGTGTGAGGCAGCGTTTACGGCACTCTCAGAGCAGCCAGAGTGATGAATATTTAAAGACGTGCCTGAAAGAGCAGGGGGAGTGTTGCGTGTGTGATTGCGTGTGTCTGCCTATGTGTGCACATGCCCAAGTGTGTTTGAGAGAGGTTATCTCAGTTTTTAATATTTGTGTGGAAATTGATGATGACGTTATATGGACAGCACTGTTGGCAAAGTTAATGAGAACTATAGACGCCTAAGATACCATATAGGTTTGAGGTTGGACATTTTTGTCCAACCTCTAACAAACGTCAATCCTTAGTTCTTCAAGGCCTTGATTACGCCCAGTTTGTAAATACGTAAAAAGCTTTAAGAAAAATATCCTTAAGAAAAGCAATCAGGACGTCATAATAATAAGATCATAGACCTGGCTGGGAACAGTGGAAGCGACGATATAAGAGCTAAATATCAAATTAGCCTTTATAGTATGAAGGAAAAAGACCCGACAGGACGGAGAGTTTTTTGCTGTGGCGCTCCACGTCAGAGGTGTAATGGGCAGTGAGTGAGTTGTAACTGAAGTACTGTTAAATATAACACCTTCATAATCAGCACCAGTAAAGATTAACAATAATGTTATGATTTTTTTTATTGTTTTGTCCATAAAACGGCTTACAATACCAAATAGTGAAATACAATAAAGCAAGACTACAAGATAACTCCTACTGTTCTAAAAAGTGAAGGCTTAATAAGTGTCTTGTTCCAAATGTTGTCCTTATTGCTCTATACTCAGTGATGTTACCTTTCTATTTTACTGAGGTATAACAGTGAAGCATAACTTTTGGAGACATCAGCTCCATTCAAAGCATTAACGACAGAGGCCGTGGATGCACCTTCAGGTGTAGTGCTCTTTCATGAGATGTTTGGATCGTTTTGTGACAACTGCAATGGTACACAAACCAGAGGGAAATTCAACTTTTTTTCTCTTTTAGACAAGAATGAGGATTTTCTTTTATCTGACTCAAGACACTCTTCACAATGCTGATGTTTGTGCCTCTATTTGTGGATCATGACTCTGACCATGATTTCTTTTCATATCTTTAAAAAAAAAAGGCCTTTAACCCAATCCCTTGATTGTGGCTAATCCCAGTTAATCCAAGTTTAAAAAAAAAAAAAGGGTGTCTGTAGTTTTTCGCAGGGACCTGTCTTGATCATCGTTAATACGTTTTTTGTATTTTGACACAGGAATTCTGATTCTTCACTAAAGATGTCTACAGTAATTTCTTTTGTTTGGCAGACAATATATTACATGTTGCTGTTGCAAATACGATTGAAGAATTAACAAAACCAGGACTGCTTCTACACAGTTGACAAATAGGAAATATTTAAGTGAGAAAGGGCAAATTTAAAATCCAGAGTGCACCAACACATGAAAGACAGCCAATCACTATGTGTCACATAGTAGATTTCAGCATCTTAAAAGCCATCTTGTTAAAGTAAACAAAACACAAAAAAGGTATTAAAGTGTAGCACAAACCTACAGTACACACAGTGCACACACATTCATCATGGCTGTAAGGTATTCAGAGAACCAAAGAACACCAACATGTAGAATTGAAGAGAAAGCAGGATGAGAAAGAGAGGCAGTGAATTCTGGGATGCAGAACGCCAAATACTGTGAGATAAGAGTTAATGTATCCCCCGACTTGGTTCCAGTCTTTCTTCTTCCTTCCATTCCTCTTTCCATCATCCTCCTCCCTTTTCTCTTTGAGGGATGAATAATAACTGCTGCTTTGAGATTTCCTCCCTCGTTTTTCAAAGCACAGAGCGGAGATGGGGAAGGTCTGCCTTGCCTGGGCTGCATACACACATATGTAGAGGCGCCGTGAAGTGCACACAGACACAGCATCTTGTTCGCACAGCTCGCCTGCAGCAGGGAAATCAGATCTCCTCCAGAGAAAGGGGGCTTGCTGCTGTAGGGAGCACATGGAAAAATCCCCTGCATATACGTATACACGTCTGTGCACCGCTAAACTTGAACTATTGAGGACACCAACGTATGGTTAAAATATACTTTATTAATCCCTCATGAGGGAAATTCATTCTCTACATTTGACCCATCCTTCAATGCCGCTGGGGCAACCTATCAGGAGCAGTGAGCTGCTGCCGTACAGCGCCCGGGGACCCATCTCCAGATCTTGAGCTCAGCTTAAACCCGGTAGGAGACCTAAGTCCTAGAGCGACAGTGAATCCTACGATATATGGCACCTCACTGCATATCTACAACCAATGTATACTTTAGGCTATATCAAATCAATTCATGTTTAGCTGCAAGTCAAAACCATAGGGATATATAAAAAAAACATAATCATAATAGCAGATGCCAGTTCAACCACTGGGACCGCGGTGTTAAGGGTAAATGACAAAGGCTCACGTAGCAGTAAAGTTCTAAAAACAGATGAGCGTACTGTCCAGGAGGAGCACTCATGTCAAGCTGCGACACGCCACTGAAATCAGCAGCTAGATTCCGAGGAGAGGGCTTATTTATGCAAAGAGGCGTACAAGCACGCACAGTAGGAATTTAGACAAGCCTTGTAAACAAACACACACCCACACCATAAAGCACACGAGGGATGCAATGTGAGAAGCAGGCTGTGAAAACTCTAGTCGAGTGGTACCCGCACACTGCGCTCAAACACACATTCACACGAAAACCTGCGAATGAGGGCCCAAGCAGGGGATTCAGGCCCTGTCTGCCCCTCAACAGTCCTGTGTGCCAGTGAGTAAAAGTAATAGCACTTTCCCCATTTCAATTCGCAACAGCTGGTGTCGAATTAACACATTTACCAGTGCACATTTGGAACAGATTACAATTGCGCGTGGCGTGCAAATGTATGTGTGCATGTTTATGAGTGTGAAGAAGATGGCATGAGCCAAAACGTTTGTGGTTTTTGTTTGGGGGAGTGTCGGTGTGTTAATGCGATAGATCGGGGTAAAATAGAGGAGTGCGGAGGAGCAGAGGGCGCAGGGAATGAGCGAGGTCTACCCGCCGGCTTTAGCTGCTGCCCTGGGCCGTCTCTCTAAGCCCTGTTTAGGAGGCTTTGGAGCTCAGATAGAAATAATCCCCCACTCAGACACACGCGCAACCAGGCACGCGCACACACAACACGGACTACACACATTGAAGTCGGAGCGGACAAACAAGGGCGCACACGCCGGCTCTCGCAGCTCCTGCGCACGCGGCAACAAGCAACGATCAACAGCACATTCACCTCGGCACAAACCCGCCTGGTGCCCGCCTACTCACACACACACACGCACACACACACACACACACACACACACGCGCGCGCGCACACACCGTGTCTGTCTGCCGCTTCCACACGGCAGAGCACAGCGACATCAGCACGGCACCGTGACAAACACTTTACACACTCCAGCACTCAGCGAGCGGAGAGGGAAAGGAGGAGAAAAAAGGCAGAAGAGGATATGAGCCAAGCCGAGAGAGGGAAGTGGGGAGGGCGCGAGGGAAGGGGGGAGGGGAGGCTAACAAATTAATAGGAGCCGGAGATATATACAGCCTGCGCTGCCGAGTGGGGGGAGAAGGCAGAGGGGGGCTGAGAGCAATTCATTCCTGTTTTCTCAGGAGGAAGACAGAAGGTAGCGCAGCAAGCAGGAATGTGCTCATATGAAGAGAGGTGCATGCAAACTGAGCCCGCAAAGTGTTTTGCCATGACTTTGAATTGTATTTGTTTATATATTTTCTTCTAATAGGCTGAATGTAGGGTATTCGTGGTTCGCATATAGAACAAAATCCTGACTCGTGGAGCTTTCCAGTGTAGATTTTAGTGCAGTTACATTATTTTGATATCAGTAGTAGTAAGCGCTAAAAACGTGGTCATGCCACTGCCATTTATCAAACATTCTGAAAAATAACGGTCTGAAAATGGTTGGGGATGTAACTTATTGTCACGATTATTGTGAGAAGAAAAATCAGAATGTAATGGTTATTCAGGATTACGGACCATAACCAAGCAACAGTGAAATCCTCATTTCTATTTAATTTCCATTGTTTAACATGTTAATATTCCTCAAGTATGTGCTTTATGAAATAAAACATACTGATGATAAAACAAAATGAATGTGATATAAACAGCAAGATAAAAAGTACTTTACATTTAGGTGAACAATTTGGACAAGATTACATTTTAAATACTTAATTTAACTTCTAAAATTGCAAAAAATAAATACATTTTATATATATATATATATATATATATATATATATATATATATATATATATATATATGTATTACTGATATATATATATATATATATATATATATATATATATATATATATAGTACTTACTAATATATATAAATATTTTGTTGAATATTTGAATACCTGAATAATCACGATTATCACTTTACAATCATTTTTGACATAGTGAAGCAAGTGAAATGAAATGGGTCTCCTGAGATGTGACTCTAAATTTCCCTTAAAGAATGAACTGATGAACGAAGGTGAGAGTGAATAACGCTGTATATGTACAGTACAGCTCCACAATTGGCGGTCCACCTGGCGTATACCAAGACCAAAAGAAAAATTTGATTCCTGAACCCAGTGGTATAAGAAGAAGGCAGCGAAGGAATGACTGCGGTGATGTAGTATAAGAGATTTGTAAGAGATGATTCTGACATCTTTCCGCACAAGTTTTCCCACATCGAGGCAGCAGCAGAAGAGAATGAAATCTAATGTGCTGATGTGTTACACCATAACGTAGCGAAAACAAAACTACTAAAGAAAGGTAAAATATACATCACAGAAAAACAAAAGTAAAACAACGTGTTAAAGCCAGATAGCAGGGGTATCAGGGGAACTGGATAGAGGGATGTGAACGTAGAGGGCAGCTGAGGGGTGAGCGCGGCACACAGTTTGTCATCTTCATCAGCCGACAGCAGGGGCACGGGGAGGGAGCGCTAGAGAAGTGGCGGGCCAAAAGGGTCGCTCGGGGGGGATGGGCACTGTTTGAGCGGTGCCTTTGAGAGACGTTGACCCTGTAATTGACCTGTGTCTCCGCCTACATTGCCGTGGCGACAAGCAGAGCCGCCACAGCTAATCACTTAGTAACCCTGACCTGTCAATCACACCGGTTCGAAGCCGGGTTGGGAGGAAGCTGGGGGAAGGGAAATGAAAGAAAGTGGGGATTGGAAAGTGAGAGATTGGGCGCAGGAGGACAGGAAAAGAAGGTAGGAGTAACAACAGCATAGGGGTTATCATTTACTGGACCACCCGCCTCCACCCACAAACCCTCAGCCAGTAAAGCCCTTGTTTTTAAAAAGCCAATAAAATGCACTGGGCAGGCACATACACACACTCAAGAGTCTTCTAGCGCCGCTTCAGAGAAAGAGCAAAGCTTTTTGGAGAGTTGAGATAAGAAAGAGAATGAACGAGAGGACGGGATAAAGCAGAAGGAGGCGGCAGAGACCAGATAAGATAACCAGTGAAGAAAATATGCAAATAGCTGATGTGTCTGTGCATGTTGTGTTACCTGTTGATGAGAGGAAAGATAGACACCAGCAGGTAAACGGAAGGATACCACTTCAACGGTCTGATCTCCTCCGCTAAAGAAATCTGCAAAACAGAACCAGAGCTACAGTGACTAATATTCTAAAAGATTGAGCGTAACAACGAAACGGTCATAATTATTTAAAAACCCAGGTGCCTTAACTGGAACACCACCGCACCATTGCGAAAAACACAGGCCAACTAAAGGCTAAACAAATATTAACCTGCTGATAATACACAATACCCCTGGTGATATATGAGCGAGACAAGGATCCCAATTAAACAGGAAGCCAATACGTGGCTGATTTGGCCACATGGTGCATTCAGTTTACTGTGGAAGAGACAGACACACAAAGCAGCAGAGCAAAGTGTAAATGAGGGGAAAGAGGCTGGTGGAGGAGAGCTTTTACAAGCCGTTATAACTACGTCCCACGAGAGGAGGACTCTTTCGTCGGGAAGAGGCAGAGCAGCGCAGCCCTGGATCGATTTTCTGCGCTGTGCTGTTTTTACCCCTCCTCCTCCTCCTCCTCCTCCTCCTCCTCCTCCCCTCAGGCACGGACACAGGCACGTTGTAGCCGGGCCAGCAGCACGCATCCTTCCTCCCTTTCGCAGTCAGAGCCGGCAGGCAGACCCACAAGCGCACACGAGTCTCTCTCTACCCCCACATGCTGGAAATTAATTACTCACCAGAAAAGACCCAGCGGCGCGCAAGCTCTAACGCATGCATTTTAAGGAATTCTAATGAAAATCGCCAGAGCCCCGCCGAGGTGTTTTATGACTATGTGTGCGTATATTAGAGGAACTGAGCGAGGTACGCAAACAAGATGCAAGTTTTCACCTCTTATGTTGACTATATAATGAACTGAACACGAGCCAGACACAACGTTGACACATTAAAGCATATAGTACTCAAATCTGTTGTGAGGTGTGGATGAGGTAAAAAGTCACACCAGAAGTTTCAGATAAATGTTTAACTAGGTAACCTCCTTGTGATTTTAATTGTAGAGTCAAAAAAGAAAAGAAAAACCATCCCAGACAAACCTCACTTTGGCGCAGCAGCAAACATCTGAGGAATTCGAATGCACGGAGACAGGATGTGGAAAAGTGGAAAGAGAGAGAGACAGAGAGAGAGGAGGAAGACCCTTGTGCATCTAATCACAGCCCTCCTGTGTCAGAGGCCTCGGTGCTGCTCCAGAGGCAAAGGGGAATGAAACCGTAATTATGTGCAGCGAGCCTGGCGGTCCCAGCGTTAATGACGCACGCTAGATTACAGGCAGTTATCAGCGGCAAGCCATTCCCTGCACCAGCCGCGCTCAGTCATCACAGAGAAGGCTGATCCCAGAAGTAATAGTGTCAGATTTCACATTGATAAAATAGTATCTTACCATAGCAATTATAAAAATAAGCACAAATTATCATCTATATGAATTATAATATTAATAATTCATAATAGCTTGCCTCTCTATCAGTTATTTAGAAGCATGAACCCATTACGATAATAAAAAACTGGTAAGCTCCAAGATGTTGCCAGGCAGATGAATAGGCAAGGATGGCCACACGTCTACTATAACTCATTGGAATGTACTACCAGAGGCACGTTTTACATTTTACAACAATTAAGCTTGTAGACTACTAAAATGTTGGTCATAATCTTAAAAGCAGCAGGTACCTAAAGGTAGTTTCCCCCGTTTTCAGAATAGAGCTGTACACATACAAAGGTTGAAAAGTTTGTCACCGTCCACGTCCCAAACAAGCACGCTCTGTCTGACATATAATTTAAGGTGCTCATGCGTGACCACAAGCCTCTTGAGGCACTCCGATGTGTCACGGCTGTGTGACTGACGGCCCTGATAGCTGTGAGCGCTAGTGCTGAACGTCATCGCTCCCGTCAGTTCCACTCTTCACGCAGATACAGGGCGACCGCGGCCAACCAAGGCAGGAGGGGGAAATTGGCCGACGCGAGACTGAGCATGTGAGAGCGCTAAATGTAGGACCGTGCGTGAGCCGCAGGGGAGACAGAGGGAGCGAGGGGGGGGTGGGGGGGGGGGAACTCACAGGAGCAGCAGTCGTTGGGAGCACAGCAGGTATTGGCTTCCTCTACTTTTCACCTGCTGTTGTTCCCACCGACACCAGGCACATGAAAGAGTTTGAGCTGGCCCGGCACTGTGAGCCCGTTGATAAAGCATGCATAAAAGCTTCTAAATTGGACTTTCTAGGTTTGAACACAAGAGGGAGAGAGAGACAAGAAGGTGTAAAAGACTTGACCTACGTAACCTCTTTTTGTGTAGTAGTTACATTTACCACCTAGGGGCAGCATCCTTTTAGCATTAGCCCTAACTCTCTCCACCAAACCCTGAGGTGGCTGGGTGTGGCTGGAGAAAAGACAGGTAACTAAATCCAGGGCTAAATAAGCAAGACATTTTGTTTGTATGAAACAAATGCACTACCATGCAACTACACTTACTTACATTTGATTTGAGATAATTGCAGGACTAATCATATGTTTCTTTATACAGGGTCAAATGACTACTAATTATCTCATAATAAAGCATGTTTGGTGGGATATTTACCTTTCGCCTCTCTCTTTCTGGATTAAATGTTCCCAACCATGACTGCATCTGTAAAACACGACAAACATGAAGTAAGCAAAACAAATTAAGTCAGTCAAGCATCTATTAAATATAAAAATGCATGTTTTTTTTTTACTTTCACATGATGCTTTATTTCCAGAGATAGTTGCTTGGAATAAAATAGTAAACAAGGAGTGGTAGGTGGGTTTTAACCTGAGTGTGATGTAGGAAAATTGAAAAGTGGAGCAAGCTGTGAGGACTCACTAGAAAGGGACGTGGGAATACTTTTTGCTTTTCAAGTCTCTGCTCTCTTGGGAAAATGAAGGAAACATTTCAACACTCAAACACGCAGATAAAGAGTGAGGATTTGTGCAGGGGGGTAAAGCCCCTCTAAGGCCATAGAGTTGGTGTAAGTGTAGACGCCACAATGAAAATCTTTGGAGGCCGAGTGTGCTCTCCATGTGCAAGAACAACATGCTACCTGACTCGTCTTAATAACTTTGTTGCTATGGTTTCTATGCATCTGGCATGATGATGGTGATGCAATAGAAGATTAGACAGATATTTAGTCATTGTATTAAGCTCAGCCAGATGCAGTACTGTTAGATATTTATAATCACCATTCCCTCATTTGAACAACTTAAGTATCACCGAATACGTCACAATTTTCCACAGAGGCACACATGGTGATGCTCTTCCTGCCTGTAATGGCCCTGCAGTATTACTCTTTATGAAATATCCAGTCCAGTGACATTTTCAAACAAGAATGAAGTTTGAGAAACATTTTCCTATAAAATGATTACATTCTACTCCATACTCCCGCGCATCACCATCAGCCAACCTTTCAAAGCCTTTTGAAATCATTTCATGTGAAACAGCAGCTGAAAAGAGATAGAGAGCTTTTCATACTTATAAATGAGAGAGTGAAAGCAAAAAACTGAACATTTCTGGGGGGAAAAAAGAGGGGCAAAATTGTGAATAAAGGCACAGACAGGATAATGCAGAGGAAAGAGGATGGCTGAATGTAGAGCGTACACAGAGCCGGGACAAGCAGGCGAAACACCTCAATAGTGTGAGCTGCATTTATTTCAGTCATTTATTCCTTTTATCTCATCAAAAAGTGAAGTCCATCGTCTCCTCTCTTTCTGCCCTGTGTTTTTGCATTTTTTTAGTACACAGTTCTAAATCTCTTTCTGTAATGTGCTGTTGTGACATCGCTTGTATGCAAAGTCAGATCAGAAGAATGGTAGCTATGTCAACTTTGTGGAATGCTGCCTCTGGGCTTGTTCTGTACTGCAAAACACTAGCAATGAACCAACAAAAACGTGTGCTAAGAATCACATAGCAAATGGAATTTATTCAACAATTATCTTATATTAGATTACTCCATTTGTTTCCATGTCAGGACACATTTAGGCTTTGTACAATGCCAATAATCCATTCAGTTTAATACTCTTTAAATTAGGACTAGGATTTATGAATAATTAATATATTACAAAAATATAATTTAAATAGTTCAGATATGCTCTCTGTCATAGTATGATGCACATTTAAACTAAAATACAAAAAGGTTTGTGTAATTTCCCTCTTTTGAAAAACATAACCTTACATTGTTTAAAAATAATTGTACTTTAAATCAGAATCAATAGACAGTATAATTGAACACAAGAGATGTGAGTAAAAAGAACTGAAAACAGAAAATAAATAGTTCGCCTACCCTTTTATTGGCCACAAATATAATCCTGGCATAGCAGCAGATCATCAGCAGAATGAGGGTGAAGAGGGGCACATACCATCTAGGGGGAGAAAAACAAGAATATATAAAACAACACTTTGTAACCTTTCACAAACACTATTATCTACAAAATGCTACATGCTGAGCATCTGGTTAGGTCAAGGCAGCAGGCTGAAACAAAATGGGTATTTTAAACTTAACTTAAATGATGTGCATTTTAAAATCTGTTCGTACACTTGTGCATTTCTGATTTTGTTGGAACTTTTTTCATGATGACGGCGATTCTTCCAATTAAATCACCATGAAACAGCACAAACACACTATACTCTTACTAAGGATGACTATACAACTTTTGTATTTTGTGCATGTAAAATTGGCAAAAGATAATGCACTGAGTTTCAGTTGCATGAAGTGTTGTCAACTATAAATTGACAAATAGTACTATGGCAAGCATCTAAGAGATGATAAAAAAAAAGTTCTGCTGAGCAAAAGAGCTCAGAGTCAATTTGGCATCTGGGGGTTGAAAGGCTTGTGTTATGTAAACCTTTGGGATGCAAGTTCTGAGGAGTTTCAACCTCTCCCTTGTAATCACAGAAGTGCCTTTGTGTTGCACCGATAGACAGGTTTCTGGTCACTTTTGTTCCACTTCAGTAAATCAGTAAGAACTGTCCTGACCGAGCTGTCAGCGCCCTGCCTTCTCAAGTCAATACTCTGACACAGGTTGGGAAGCACAGTTCAAAGTCAAAATAATGACATAAGTTTGGAAGAAAATGCATAATTAAATTAGAAAAAAATATTGATTACACAGCAAATAAACCGAAGTGCCAAAGGTGTTGTTTTTACTCCCTTTTTAAATCCCTTTTCTATTTATGTCCTATTAGAAAGATTACAGAAGACAAATGTGTGTTTAAATACATGCATGTACAACTCTCATCGATAATGGCAGTGGACAATGATGAAAGCATTTGCAGGGGAAATCAGCCCTGCCGTTACCTCGGTGTGATTTAATAACCTGCTCCTCGGAATAAACAGCGCCCAATTACGCCAGCGCACGTCCTGTTAATGATGGAGAGACAGGCCGAGGGTGGGCGGACGGCGGAGAGGGCCAAGGAGGGGGTGGCCTTTTTAACGATAGCGCGGGGTGAGTTAGGGGGGGTGCGGAGGAGAGAGAGAGTGACGGGCGGCAGCTACAAAGTGCTCTAATTAGCATGATAATGATCTGCCATTAGAGTCCGCCGCGCTCTACAGCTGAGCAGTGTACCCGGGGAGGCAGCGAGAGCGAGACAGGAGAAAAGCAGAAGAATCCTGATAGAGACGCAATGGATGAGAGGTGGATAGATCTTTAAAATGTAATACAAGAACAGATCCAAGTCAAGAGCTCGACATCACTGAAGAGTAGTGAAAATATTGAAGATTTGCAGACCTTGAAGGAAAAAAAAGGAAAAAAAAGATAATGGGGGTTGAGGATCTGAAATAAAGTCCAAAAGTGAAATATGGTTAAACAAGGAATTTGATTAATCAGACAGATGTGTTTTCCTCAAAAGGAAATTAGGCGTCAGTTAAATAATAGTTGAATTGATACCTCAAGGGTTAAGCGATACTCCTGGCCTAGACAAACCTTCAGTTTAGCAGAAATCATGATATACCTGTTTAACCACTTCTACAAGAAGAAGGCAGAGGGTGTAGGCAGTAATGAATTTCTCTGTAAACTGACGGAAGTCCTTTCCTAGACAAAATGAAGTGGTTATGATGTAAATGTTAAGGCACAGTCATTATTGCATTATTTTTGAGTAGTTAGTTGTCTAATTTAAAAACGATTATTATCTGTAGAGGCTACATTTACATTTTTGTCTTTCATGTCTCTTATTCAAAATCTAATATTTTTCAATGCCACACATTTTAAACTGGTCTATGTGATCGCAACATAACTCAACCATTGCTTGTTACTCCACCTCAAGCCGTAAAATGCTATCTGTAGATCTCAAGAAACAAGGTTAATGTCAAAGTATAACCTTTGAGCCAATATTTATTATTATTGAAATTAAAGATGGCTGGCAAAGAAGAATTATTTATGCTTCTACAATGTCTGCAGTACTCTGCATGCAATATAGGGAGGTCTAAGAAGTGACTCAAGCTCATGTACTGACTGAACCGCTGAACTTTGCACCTAAGTCACACAGCACAGTCCTCTGCTTTTCATTCTCCATCCTTTTATCCCGTTTAATACGTCTATCTCCTCCGAGGCTTCCCACCCACCTCTCGTGTCCTGTCCGCGCGCTTCGCTGAACTCTGATGAAGACACACTACGCGGCGTGGGCAGAGACAAGGGCAATCTATTTCTCTCACTCTCACTCCTTTCCGTCAGGCTACGTCGCCCCTTCTCTCTCTCTCACTTCTCCGTCACACTAAGCGTAGCTCGTATGGCTCGACTCCCACTTCTCCACCTGTAAAACTACAACCTCTGCCCTCTTGTGCTTTTGCCTGCCAGCTGTCAGCGGGGTTTGCACATTTGAGGAGATGTGTTTCCTCCTTGATGGCTAGCGCCTTGGCCTCTAATCTCTCGTCTAGTTTGATATAATTAGAGCTAATGAAGATTCCCTGATCCTCTGAGCAATGTGTCCCTCTGGGCGATGACAGTGTGCAGAACCAGACAGAGCCATGCGCATAAGAGCAAGATAAAAGGCAAGCAGGCTCGTTTAGCACTGCTGATGGTGTTGTGTTTTACTGTGCATGTGTGTCTAAGTGCGTACTGCCTTATTTGTTTGGAAATATTTTGTCCCAGCTGATGCTTCAAACGGCAACGCAATTACCTAGACTCATGGCAAACCACGTGCATGTCCAGGTCTGTCTGTTTCGTTACAGACTTGAGGCTAGTTTTGAAATGTTAGCGACTGATATAATCGCACATATTCTCCTTAAGAGCTAAATATAGTGCAGAAACTCAGTCTGATAAATCAGAAGCAGTCAATTCACACACATTTTTGGCCTTGAACCATAGGGAAAAACACAGACTCCCCTGACATACAACCCTTCACATTTCCCCATAGAAACCCCCACCCCCACTGCCCCCTTTGATGGTAGCGCTGAAAGGGTCTACTTACATCCCAAATCTCCAGGCTACGTGATCGCCTGTGATCCAGCTGAGGGAAGAGAGAGAGAGAGAGAGAGATGAGGGGTTACAAAGGGAAGGGAGAGCGTGAGCGGAAGGCAGACTTGTGTGACTGCGGAGGGGAAAAGCTGTGCAGCTGTAGCTATTAATAAGCCCAGAGTGGAAAAGGAGCCGAGGCCGGAGATTACAGTTCAGTCCCGGATCACCTCCTCGCCTCGATCTCTGCTCCCTTTTTCACAATTTATCCAATATCCAAATACTTTATTTTTAGTGTCACGTTATTATTATTTTGCTAAATGTTTGAGCTTAAAATGAACTATAGATTCTCAAAATTGGAATGAAGCCAAGTCAAATGCACTACGTTTACCAGAAAAAATGCTGTCGTTGGCTGCGTCTGCAAAACTCCTACAATCAATGGATGAAATAGCATGCTGGACTTACCACCAAGCTCCTGCGGGGCCGTAAAAGCCCTTCAGCAGGGGCAAAGAGGCCATGGCCAAAGGTATCCCCCATGCAGTCAAATGGTACAAGCTGTAAGAGTGGATATATTTGATTAGAAGGATTGGGCACAAACCGTTTTACCTAAAAACAAGGCAGTTTATCGATTGTTTCCCCATTTTCGGCACCCATATTGGGTCACTTTTGTGGTGCAGAAAAATGTCTACCTAAACAGTTTGCAAATTACTTCAGGTAACACTGACTGTAATTACACAATCAATTACCATTCCAGCAGAACAACCATTGCTCAAATGTCTATATCAAACCACAAAAGTGAATTAAACGAGTTTTTGCTTAGTTGCTGTAGAATTTATAGACATTTGCGTATGTGAAAGTACATTTTCACACAACTACAGAACCCGAGTGTAGAAGACAGATTTACCCTGTTGTGTCTTTTCAGTGAAAGCGTCAATACGTAATAGAGCACAGAACAGCTCCCAGTCAATAAGGTAGACGTCCTTCCTCTGACTTGTTCCCAGTGTGGTCAACGGAACTGTAGCAACATGGCTGACCAATTCTTAATTCCTCTCAAGCCTACATTAATCTTAGTCTTCCAAATAACAGAAAGCGACTCTAAAGTAGCCCAGATCTTGACTTTAGATAAGGTCAAGATTCACAGAAATCCCAGAGGACACAACATAATGATGAAACTTGTGATGGCCGCATAAACAGGACTAAGCGGGAGTAAGCTTGTTGTAGGAGGGGAGACACAAACAGTGAAATCACAGCTGCCGTTGCGGAGCGTGACAAGTGGTGGTAATGTGTGTTCGTGCATGTGTGCGGAGGGGAGGGGGTGCTTGTCGGAAAATCAATGCTGCGAGCTGCGAGCTCTGAGCCCCCGATGCCTCACACGCTGCTCCTCCAGCACACACACGGCTCACCAACAGCGCAAAGCCGGAGAAATGACGAGGTCCAAGGCAGCGCGCAACATGGGCTTAATGAGGCGCAGCAGGAGTGTTGTGAGCGGCGCATCTCTCGCACACCTACACACGCACACACCCGAGTCTGCATAGACTCTCTCTCTTGAGGCTTAATCTCATTTCTCACCTCCATTTTCAGCCTCTCCACTACCCCCGTGCCCAGAGCGTACATAACAGATTCTGAACACTCGAAAACCTGCTTGCAGCGCACACTTTGCACGCCGACACTTCCCTCCGTGCTCGCACCCACTCCAATCACTGTTAGATCATTCAGCCTACACTCTCGGTCTCCTCTGGTGATTCGTTCATTCATAAACCATCAGACTGTGCCGTGATTACGTGGAAGGCTGTAGAGGAGAAAGGATGGGGGGTTAGGGAGGGTTGATTGTGCATGCATACAAAGTCGCCCAGCTGCCTGTCTAAACACATAGAGCTTATCTATCCACGGTCGATACATGACAGCCCCCCAGACGCTCAAGCCTTCGCTTTGCTCTCGCCTATTAAGCAGTGTGTTTTTCCCCCTTCTGCTTCATGTATGACCAGCCACACACAAAACAGACATATCCTCCATCCACTTAAGTCCCTCTGGACTCATGAGGTGTGCGCTGATAAAGCTCAGGACCGGACTGAGTTTGGTCCCCCAGCAAGCCTCTTTCCTCAGCCCATAAAGCTGTCTCCGTCTGAGTTATACCACCATTTTATCGTCCGCCTTATTGCTAATCAATGCAGGGAAATTCCCATGGGGGGGAACCATCTCCTTTTACCACCCAGACCTCTTTGCATTCAGCAGCGTTTGAGAGATATGCACATCTAAGCATATCTGCAGCAGACCACCAACAATCCACTTCACTTGTGTAAGAGATTTGTTACCAACTTGTTAAATGTTGACTTTTTTGCATACAGGAACATTTAATTTTTATGATTGTGTGTTTATATCAGAAAGCGTTGCACCAAGCAAATAAAAAGTGAAACTATCTGACACAAGCGCACAGGCAAATTCACACTCTCTACAGCGGGTGCTCCTGGGAGTTTGAGCGACAGAAACACAAAGCCACAAAGCGTGAAGCCGTCTGCGAGCGCACACACACGGGGAAACACACTTAGCGGCAGACACTCACTCCCATTTCAATTAGAGCGCCGACTGCTTGGAACAGAGGGGGAATAGGAGGGAGAGGGAGGGGCCGCGAGTGCTTTACGGGGAGACACATGCTCGGCAGTCCAGACACTTGCGCGCACACACAGGTACCTCACAGCTGCAGGTTCTCTGCTGATGCCTACAATCTAAAGCGGGCAGGGCGTTCTCACATACAAATAATACATTGGTTAGGAACTGGAGATGATAATTTACAGCCAAAATCACAAATTTCGTCAGTTTTGGCATTAACAAAAAGTGACATTTCAGTCTTTCTGTCTCAAAATCTTCTCATCAACAGGACAGGTACAGTCACTATGTTTAAATGTAGGTTAGGAAAAATAAATTTTTGGTCTAGTCTGAGTTGAATGGGATTTCGCAAATGCATGTGAACGTGCAACTTCGACTGAAATGATTAAAATCTCCCAAATTAAATAAACACATCTTGAGTACTCCAATCATACTCTGATCACTACTCCGAGAGGCAAGAAACAGCCAAGCAAATATTACTCTTGTGTTTGGATGTGTACTCACTTATTTTAGATTTATAACACAAATGATGTTCCCTCCACTTCGGACTTCCTTACGTTAAAGAGAAAAAGAAAAAACTACGGGAGCTTCGATGTGTTTATTTGTGCTGCAGAGAGCAAATCACCTGTGATTAGCACATTTCCTAGCATTGCTTAAAAAGTAAATGAGGTGTTGCTTCATTATATTTGAAAAAGTTTGGTTATATGAACAGTATGTTAACCGTTTTTGTATCGGCAATTATAGCTACAGCTGGGATCCATCGCTGTTTTGAAGATATGCAAAATTAGAATATCAAGTATATTGTCTTATATTGAAACTATAAAAAATGACTTATGGGTAATGGTCACATTTCTGCTAAATTTGAGCTTCTAGCACATTTTATCGCATTCATGAATCATTTACAAAATATCATCAAAATATTTTTATTTAGATAAGGCAAAAAAAAATTCAAGTGCTTTTAGTTAATGTTGCATCGAAAGCAATGTTGTTCATTTAAGCTTTTCCTTTGATATTACCATAGACAATTATTAGACATCTGTCAAACCCTTTAAATCAAATATACAGTGATTTGCACTGCACAAAAAACAAATACCGGTAGGCAAGATTTTGGGATGCCACTGTTCAGCAAACCAGAGAACACAAACCGAGGGTGTATGTGACTCATAAAGCCATAAAAAGTACAGACAAATATAAATAAATTCACAAAATGCATCCTACTCACATCTCAAATCTGTTGGTACTTATTTCACAAACCAAGTTGAGATAGAGGTTTAGAGTGATGAGGCAAACCCAGGCCAGGGCACTCCAGTCTGTAGGGACACACAGAAACACAACAAGGTCAAACCACAACACAGCTCCAGCACACAAAGTGCAGCAATAAGAACACGCGTGCGTAGAAGGCTCATCACGTTCACTTTTTGATAAATGAGGGCCTATTGTGCAGTAATATGAGGGAAACCTGCAGCTTACGGTGATGCATGGGGGGGGGGTGATAACGTATGTGGGCCAACAACAGTGAACAGCAGAGTGTGAGGCAAACGGGAAAGATGAATCAGGCATTAGCTGAAAGGAATCATTTATAGAGCTAAAAAGCTCACTCCCCTTTTTGGGCCAGTTTTAAATGTGTTTGAGCTTTGTTGAAAGAACTGGTAGAGCAAGCAGCTGCAGTGAAAGATACTCACTGCTCCATACTAGGGTTGTCAAAAGCTTTCAGAAAGTATACAACAACAAAAAAATCACATAAACAGGACTACATTTTAATTTTAGAATAATCTTGAGCTTTATCAGAACTAATATAAGACCACATGGTGACATAAATAAAGTAGTATGGTACTATTATGCTGTGTTGAAAACTACAGTCCATTGTCTAAAAATTAAAAAAAAACTTTCATTAATTATCACTGTGGTTTCAAAACTATTACTAACGAGTATAGAGCCAATTCCTTAGTATCAACAAAGTGTAAACTTATGGTGACAACACTACTCCATACTCAGCTTTAGCAGTAACAAAGAAAATGACAGAAAATCAAAGCCCACATCACAATACATGTCTACAAGTGCATCTAATATTAAATGACAGCACACATTTTAGTTACCCCACATTTGTCACTGTAACATTACTACCATTGTTAAAGGCATTTAGGGGAAAAATGTATCAACCTGAACCTAACGGTAATCACTTTGTGCTTGTAATAATATACTTGCAAAGGCAGTATTAAAGAGTAGGACCTTACACATCAGTGGAGGCTGTATCACAACTTGTATTGGATACATACAAAAATGGAATGTCGAGTACATAATTTTATATTAAAAACCAAAAAGGCTGCAAAACAGTTCACTCCATCCGTGTTTTGTGTAACATCTGAACCTCAACCACAACATTTACAGGCACGTTTTGGACTTTCACCAATTTATATGATCACCAGGATCATAAAACGTACATTGAGATACTAATTTATATAATTATCTACCATCCATACTTTCCCACAATATTTGAAGCCTTAATAACGTTAACTGTCCCACATTCGTGGAGTCTATAAAAGACATGGCTTTGATTGGAGGAAAACCAACTTCTACTACATGAATGAGTCACAATACTAAAGGTGATGTAGTGATGTGTATTGTTTCTATGGAGTTAAACAAGTAAGCAGCCAATAAATCTAAAGGCATTCAACACTGATTTAGGTGTGGCTTTGGGTGTGAGCACAGCATGAAATGTACAAACCTGGTATAGGTGAGGCAAGTAATGCTGACTTGTGCTTGTTGATGTTGATGAATATAGTATCGTCACGATGGACCGGTAATGCAATTATTCAAATAAATATTTATTTACTCATAATAACCAATCCCTTGATTTTGTAATTCACTCATCAAACAACAACATGACATACATAAAGAATGTGTCTCCTTGAACCTGTGATGAAACTGACTTACCAAAGTATGTGAGCCACCAAGCCTGGAAGTCACAAAGCGGCCCCTCCAGATGGGCGTCTCCCTATACATGAACAGCAAACAGCAAATATATTAAAATTTAAAAAAATCTAAAATAGACGTAGAAAAGGAATCGACATACCATGACATAAGCAACACTGTCAAAGAAAGCAGCAACAGTGAGGCTCAGTATCATCTTCTGTAATTAAATAAAAAAGATTTACTTCCATTGTAGAGGGGGGGGAACATAATTTATCATTATTTTATTTAACACTACATCACTCAATAAGAATAATTGGGAAAATAAATATTGTAATTGTACACTTTTTATCTATTCACTTTTTATTTATGGATTTATTTCTTCAGGTTACCATGCAGGATAGCTGTCAGCCTTACAAGTGTGACATACACTGACATGTAAATAGAAACGATATTCACTGACACAAACTCTTTTATTCAATTGTGTCGAGAGGTGACCCTTGCTAAAAACAAGCAACAGAAGAATGAGGAGGAGGTGAAGGGGGAAGGGAGCTCCTGGAGACAGAAAAAGAGTGTAGGAGGGCCAGAGTGCACTAAAGACTATTGACTGATGGATAACCTTTGTATGGGGTAGAGGAAAGGAGAGGCTTTATGCAGCCTAAGAGGAAAGAGAGGAGGCAGAGGTGAGATGGGCAGACGAGCAGGATGAGGTTATGCTCCGTGACCTGGTTCGGAGGTAATAGGATCCATCAGTCCAATCTAAGATGTCTTTTTCTTCAGCTTATGAGGATTCTGTTAAAGAATTGTTCAACCTGACAGACTTGTTCCACCGGGTGCACAGAATCAGCTGCAAGAACTCACTGACATCAATGAAAAACAAATAGTTAGCCAAGATAGTAAAAAATTAGAGCATATATTTACCTGAGCAACAGAGTTGTACCGTCGAAGGAGCCAGATAACAAACAACATCCAAAGGCTGTGGAAAAAAAGCAGGAATGGCTTCAGTATTATGACTTCAGCATCAGTAAAACACACTGGAATTGACTTTGTACCTGACTGAATGTAAAAACATGATTATTTCACACTTATCGCTGCAGGTTACAATAAGGTCTGAGTCTAAAACCGGCAGTTGGATCAGGTGAACATGAACACTCTGTCACTGCATCTGTGTATGGATGCAAAACAACTTTCTCCAGCTGAACTCAGACAAGACTGAAATCATCGTCTTTGGCCCACAGAAACAAAGAGAAAGTGTTAGCAGTCACCTCCAGAGTCTCGCTCTAAAAACCTACAAATCAAGTTAGAAATCTGGGGGTATTAATGGACTCAGATTTGAATTTTTAAAAGCCACGTCAAATCAATAGCAGCAGCCATTTACCATCTAAAAAACATTGTTAAAATAAAAAAGTATAGTGTCTAAACCACACCTGGGCGCCCTCGGCCTGTTTTAAATCCGGCCCTCCTCCCCGCAGGGATCATATGTGTTTTACTCTAAGTTTCTTTTATTTTTAACTGACTTGGCGCTGTAACGTTTCTGCACTTGTGTCCTTAATAAAGATAACATGAAATGAATGAATAATAGATTCAGTAGCCCAGTATTTTACAGAAAAGTGCTTATAACGATAAGAATTTTTTACACCAATGATCGCGGGCCGGCCCTCCGCCACTCGCCTGGATTCCAATATGGCCCTCGAGGAAAAATAACTGCCCACCCCTGGTCTAAACCATACTTGGAGAGACATCCATGCGTTTGTCTCTAGTAGATTCGACTACTGTAACGGCCTGCTCACTGGCCTCTCCAAACGAGCTGTAAAACAGCTGCAGTACATCCAGAATGCTGCTGCTCGGGTCCTGACTAGAACCAGGATGTACAATCACATTCGGTCTCTGCACTGGCTCCCTGTGGCTCAGAAAATAGACTTTAGAGCAGCTCTGCTCGTGTACAAGTCTCTCCATGGCCTAGCACCAAAGTACATCTCGGACATGTTAGTGCCATATGAACCATCTTGGACTTTGAGTCCCTCAAGGACTGGCCTCCTGCTGGTGCCCAGAGTCAGGACTAAACTTGGGGAATCTGAGTTTCAGTTTTATGCAGCTAAAATCTGGAACAGTCTTCCTGAAGATGTGGGACAGGCCTCTACTCTGGCAATGTTCAAATCAAATCAAAACTGTTGTGTTTAGCTGTGCATATGACTGAAATGAATTTCTTTGCACTCTTCTATTTTATGAATTAAACTGTTTTGTGATTTCTGTCATGTCCTTGTGATTTTAATGCATTTTTTCCTGTTGTGTGAAGCACTTTCAATAGCCTTGTGTACGAATTGTGCTCTACAAATAAACTTGCCTTGCCTATTCATCAAGCATTAGTATAAATGTAGTGATAAATTCATGCAGCATTTACCATCCCACTAATGAGACGGTTCCTGTGGCCCGTTTCACTGTCAGGATTACCACCTATAAAGAAAAGGAAAATATATTGTATACTTTGCAGGTATTGCTGATAACATTTGTTCTAGGGGTATAAAGTAGAGAAATATTGATCTTACCATTTATCCCTAATTCAATATGCAATTGCAGATTACATACTACTCTGATATAACACAGATTTACTTAATTTAAACTCTTAATCTGTATACATGCTGAAACAAAATAGCATGCATAAACTTTCTAACTAAAAAGTAGGCAAGATACTCTCTACCTGATATTCAGCATATTTCTAAATAAAAAATTTACAGAATTTAGGAAGAAAAAGTATGCAAGAATGGAAAGCATTAAAAGCGCATGCTCATGAAAAGAAGGGGTAAACACTGTAGGGCAGAAGTGGCTTGAGGCAACAAACTGCTGTAAATGTTAGCATATCAGATATGTGTATGTGTAATCACTACTTCATCTGTACTTTAAAAAGAATATTAGCAACCTGTGCATAGAATGTTAACCAAAGACTGGCAGTACATCCAAAGACCAACATAACATAAATATTATAAAGGATGGTGAAGTGCTGCACAATATATAAATTTGCAATCGAATTGAAATTTTAGTTGGCCCGAGAAAGATTGTCCTGGCCAGGAGTCACAGAACAGTTGTAAGGGAGAGAGGATGTAGACATTCTGCAAATGATCGTGGTCGGGAAGCAAACCCACTACGCCGAGGTGGCAACCACATCTTTCAAAAAAGAACAATGTTGTTTTACTGTAGTTTAGACCTCTACAAACATGAACTGAAATCCATGTGATTCTGGAGTTGTTTATAATGTGCACTCTGAACAGACTCCTACCTAAATCACAAATCTTATCATAATAGCAATACAGAAATATGGGAAAAAATATTTTTTATTATAATTTTTTTAGTCCTAAAAAAAAATAGTGCAGCCCTAATGGGGTCATCAATTTGAAAATGGGTTAGTTAGATAAGTGCATCATTTGCAGCAGAAAACTTGAAGCAAAGCAGCATTACAACAGCATTCCCCTAAAATGTTTAACTACGTGAAAACTCACGCAAAAACTTTGTAATTGCATTCATTACAACCTCAGTGTCTATTCGGGAATTAAACAAAAAATTCAATGCATAAATAATAATAACGTAGATGCAAGATAACCAGACAAGACAAAAGTAGTGGTCATAGTCAGGACAAGTCAATGGTTTAAATATTAGCATTGGCTGCTTTTCTGCTCACGTTAGCTTGTGGTCGCCTTATTATATACAAGGTCTTGACTAATATAATGTACATCATATTTAGTTAACTGTCTGGATAGAAGCAATCATTGAAAAGTTTGCCCTGAGACTGAGACGATTAAACCTGATTGCGTGATTGCTCCGCAACTTTTGGGGTTCACGAAGGAAACTTACACATCGATGGTCCTCTGAGTCTGCGCTGAAAAATACGCATCGTGAATCGTTGTTTGGTACTTTCAAACTTTCTATTGACATGTTATATAAACGTAACGATGTTGGGGTATGCTTCTATTATTGTTTTTTTTTTTTTTTGGCTTGTTTTTGTAGTTTTACTAACACTTCCTGTTTCTACTGTGTGGTGCGAGGGACAAAAAGCAGCGCAGACGCAGCTACTCTGGAGACAACGCGAGTGCCTGGAGACGCTCCAACGTTGAATACTTTATCAGTCAGAAATCTGGGGTACAATAATAACTTTAGCTATTATCAGCCCTAATATGAAACGGTGGAATCATTTATAACTTTTCAGCCTGTGTATAATTTATTTATAAAAGTTGCAAGGGATGTAGGCTAGATGTACATTGATAGTGTAATCATTATTTTTGCGGAAATTATAATCCTCCGTGCAGTTCACAATATTCATGACTAGTGCAATATTCACAAAACTTGTGATCTGACTTTATTCACAGCCTTATAAAATGTTTAATGTTACTATAGAGGACACTTTTGTGCAACACAACTCCAGCATTCCAATTAGTGTGAGCCTACATTTTTGCTGCATTGTATACATATTTTGCTGTTGTTGTTGTTATGGCTATTACTGTGTGAAGCACTTTGTGACAACAAAAACGCTATGCACATAAAGTTTACTTATTACTGACTTACTTACTTGTGTGTGTGTGTGTGTGTGTGTGTGTGTGTGTGTGTGTGTGTGTGTGTGTGTGTGTGTGTGTGTGTGTGTTGTAGGTCATAGATGCAGATATGGTGTAGGTTTGCAATAACAAAGCAGAAGAATTTACTGGTATAAAATTTTATTGAAAACAATATAAAAGGTGAATGAAAAAGTATGAGCACACTGGAATCCATGACCCAATAGTGTGGAAAATAACATCTCGAGGAAACACTAGCTCTGTGCACAAGGCTGCAGAACATTAAGTAGATTCCAGTTCATTGATATTGTAACTTAGATATCACAGGCAGAGATTGCTAAAGCTGCCTCCATCACATTCAGAAACATTTCAGAAACAAGAACAACTAAAACAAATGGTGGAATGGTTATTCACAGATACTTTGATCATAAAATAATTACTGACATCATGAGCATTAAAATGAGGTGCAAAATCACTGTCAGTATACTTTGCCACGAGTAGCAGATCAGTTATCTCATAACCTTTCCATTATGTTAACATTATAAGTTACGCTGTGAGGTAATAAATAGTACATTAAATAAGAGTTTTAAATATGTTTCATTTGCGTATCACTGCAGCTGAGGAAATACTGTGTACAGCACTTAAGTGCAAAGGATAGTCTGAGATGTGGTGTACACAAAAAGATCAACGCATCTGCAATATAAAACAATACGGGGCTGACAAACACCACGGTCGTCTTGTGCATAGTAAACCTGATATCCTGCCTTGTTCTATTCACAAGGCCAGGAGAAAGGCCAAGTGTTTAGTCCTTCAGTTCCTCACCAGAACTCACTGGCCTCCGACTCCAATCTCCTTGTTGTAGCGCTTTGTGAGAGACACGGCTGACTGCGTGAGTTTGGACAGCACCCCTTGCAGTCCGGTCAAATGGTACTGAAACTGCTCGTGCAGGTCTTCGTCCTCCTCCTCTTCTTCATCCTCTTCTGACGAAAACGAAGCGACAGAAGATGCAGACGAGGTAGTGGATGCAGATGAACTGCTGCGCGTACGCGTCATGCTCTCCTTGCGCTTCTCGTCCGCGGCTGCGCACCGGACTCCCCACTCGATGTCCCGGCGGATGGACTTAAGGAGCTGGTAGTAACTGTACATGTCTCCGTCCTCCATGTCCAGCTTCAAAGAACCAAGTTCTCGGTCCTCATCTAAAGGCACGTCCATCAAAAGGCTGGGCACCATAACGGTCTGATCCATGTTGTTCACGGCGCCGATAAAGCGGTTCATGGCGTTGAAGAGGGAGTTTTTTGGGTTGGTTGTTTCTTGCATTTGCATCATCATTTTGGCGAGTTCTTGCTGAGGAAGGCAGAAAAGCAGAAGTCTTGTTTCTTTTAGTCAAGCGCAATGCGCGGTTGTTAACTTCCGTCAGCTTAAAATCCGAGAGCGATCAGAGATGCGCTGCGGCTTGTCGGTGATGCTGGAGTGGTGTGCCCTTTTCTTCTGCTTTGGATTTCTTGGAGACTCCTTGCGCCTCTTGTTGTTTCTTGTTTGCTCTCGAGATAGGCACGTCTACTTATGTCGAGCAGGTGGTTTCAGGGCGGTCCGCCAAACTTGTTTGTCGAGGTCCTTCCTCAGCTGTAATTGGAAACCACTGACCTCTAGTAACACCATCGAGACAGAAAGCAGTGTTTAACACGTTCCCTGGAAGAGGTGTGGCCTCAGAGTGACTGTGAGAGCACAGAAATGTCAGTGTTAGAAAAGTTTCAATTCTACATTTAATTCACTTTAACGAAAGAATATTGGCGTACAAGAGTTGTACAATGAATACTGTACCAAATGTTCAGAATAATTCACTTTGGGGTGTTAGGATTTTCTGGGAACGTTGACAGAACAAACTGACATTACATCACACTACACATATCATTCCGATGACGCAGAAAATAGACATCCAGGGCGAGACTGCGCTGAATATTCATTTAGCAGACATCAGCCCACAGCCGAACACCGCGTTTAACCAATCCCATGCGCAAAGGGCTTCCTGGGGGTGGATTAGTCCCATAAGAAAAAACAACTATGGAGGTTAATAAACTTGTGCTTGATTATACTTGACGTGTAATTAAGAATGTGTTATAGGCAATAATAGGCGAATTTTGATACTACAGGCCCTATTCTATTTGTTATTTAAACTCCCTACTGCTGCTCATGTCACTTTGTTGTTTGTTGGCAAAATAGCACGCTGTAAGCAGGGGTCTCTTGTACTAAAGGCCTGTATCAGTTGCCCTGCCAAGCACTGCTTTGCAACTTGTTGATGTGCTGTCTTTCTGAAACTTGAGCCTTGTGCAGACAGTAAACACTTGTGGGACTGTCATTTTCCCTGTGAATCCCTAAACAGAATCAGAACAGGAATAAGAGATGATAGTTGTTTACCTCACTCAAAAGGAGTAAACAAGAATGAAAGGGTAGCCTGATTGGCACACATGCCATAGAAGGACATGAAGTCCTATGTGCACAAACTGTTCTAGAAACTAACAGATGAATCACAGTTGCCCTGCAGGAATGATGGGAATGTGAACATGGGAGTCTATGTAGAACCTGCTGGATAGGTTTTGATTCCACCTCTCATGCTTTGAAACATTTGGCTCTATATCTGAGATATTTCGAGGCCTATATGATGTTGTTGGGTCCTCAACAAAAGAGAAACCCCTAACTTTAAATTTATGACACAATCTAAAATGTTGTTTAAGATTTTAGGCTACGAATCAGTTTAACAAAGACACAGAATCAACGTGATAATAGGTCAAATGTACGTTTCAAATTTCTATATTTCACTAGGATTGTCTTTAGTGCCTTTATTGTTTGCAACCTACTCCATGTAGACAGGTTACACATGCACAGAAGTGCTTTGAGTTTCCTGGCAAATTGTACACTACAGTTTAATGCCTCTTTCCAAATAGTTTTTAACAACTACGGTTCGGAAAAAGCAGGTCAATAATATGGAAAGTGAAGCGAGCGTACAGCCTCGACAGAGCTGTCAATCACAGCACCTCCTCAATCCAGTGCCTTTTACTTGTCAGAGACGCACGATGCCTGAATGTAACCCTGGACCAGTTGGAAAGGGCTTAATAGTAGGCCATGTCACGTCTGTAGCGGGACATCTGCCGATTACGGTGGGTGTCATCATCAACGACCCAGCGCATCAAAAAAGGAGGAAGAAGAGGTTGGGCAACGTTCCGGGATCTTATGTTGAGTGGTATGTCGCCCTGACCAGACAACTGCATCAAAACTAGAATTAAATATAGGTTCATCATTTTTTTCAGAAGGATGCATATTTTTCATGCTATATCAGCTATGCTGCAATGTTTGGTTTTTAATACCCAGAGTAGTCTAGATGCAGCCACAGAAATGGTCTTCTTCGCCTATATGATTTTGTCCAGCTGCACATATTGTTTTCCGCAGCTTAAAACTCATAATTCAGCTGTCTGCACTTGAACGAGTCGGTGCCCTTCTTAGATCCGCGCGTCTGTGAGTGAGTAATAGCGCTTCCCTGGTGGATGTCTCCCTCCCTCCAGCCTATAACCCATTAAGCGCAGTCAGGAGGCGGAGGCGGGCAGCGAGAGACGGAGGCGCGCCTCTGCCAGCGGCACACACGCTCCATTAGCGGGCCCACTGCCGCGCCGCTCTCCCTCCCGCTCATTTGCGTAACAAGATTGCTGCGCGAACGTTTTGCAAAGTACGTAGCCTATTCTCCGAGCGCGTCGTTCCGTTCGTACCTGCTGCTCACCGATCTTGTTTGTGTCTGCCGTAGCATAGCGAGTGCACGAAAGAAAGGAGAGAGGGAGAGAAGGAGAGAGGGAGAGAAGGAGAGAGAAGGAGAGAGAGAAGGAGAGAGGAAGAGAGGGAGAGAGAGAGGAAGGGAGAGAGAGGAAGAGGGGGAGAGAGCGAGAGCGAGAGCGAGCGGAAGCAATGGTGCGATCGATGTCAGATACGCAGCGCTCTCGCTCTCGGAATCGCGGCGTTTCTGAGTTACGTTTTTTGAGCGGTACTAAAGCGCCGCCACACGGTCGAGGATGGTAAAGCCAAGCACCCGCGATCTTCCGTTGTCTTTCCATTTCATTCTGCACAAAAACTCTACTTTACACTTTACAAGTAGCGTTGACTCTTGCGGCATGCACATTTAAGATTACATTGAACTAATAAGAATAAAAAGCCCCAACATCGATTTGCTCATAGGATCATCCACCAATTTTGTGGCAGTACTTCTGATTTTTCTTTTTGTTATTGTTGTTATTGTTGTTGTTGTTGTTGTTGCTGCTGTTTTAAAGGATTTTTTTCGGCCCGTAGGCTTTATTATACAGGACAGACCAGCGTGAAATGGGGATGAGAGTGAGAGTGGAGGACATGCAGTCGGAACCGGGAATTGAACTCTCGACACTGCGGCCACCGGGCAGCACGATGTTATATCATAACTGCTGACATTCAGCAGAGTGGAGCATTTTGGTGCTGGAAAAAGACACAACAAAAACGTTGTTTTTTAATATATTTATTGATAATAAGACCACTGATGGTGACTCAGAATAGTACAGCATGGTACAATTTCTTTCTGGGCCTCTAGTGACCCCGTGTGTAAGCTGGATGAAATTGCAATTTGGTATTTACAGGTCAGGATCAGTTTGAGGAGCAGATACTGTCATTGCGATAACATTCTTCAAAGCAACGCGATTGTATTAATCTCGGCAACAACCAAATACTGACCCAAATGAAAATATTACCTCCAAGGACCTATACATTAACTAAAGTCCCTTCATAAAAGAAAACACACAGTAACAAATCATTTATAAAACATGGACACACTAAATACTTCTTGGTGAGACAAAAATATAAAAGATACGCACTCAAACTGAAACTACAAATTGCACATAACTCTCAACAAAACAATTGCCACAACAATTTTCTGTGCGATTAATTATACTGTTTATCAAGTATCTATGAACAGCACATGTGCAGACTACCTGAAACAGAAGGGTTTTCCTTGTCGGAGAAACAATACATCATAAATTACATATCCAATACATATCTACATTTTGAGTGAAACTACTGTAAACAAGCTACTACATAACATTGTTTCTAAAGGTTTTAGTGTGCTGTCACTGTGGATTCCCAATGAAACTCAAAGTTTCCATATCACCCTCAAATTCTTTGTTCAAATACATTATCACTGCTGCAACAACAATACTTTACATTTACTTCAAGGTAAGTTAGAATAGTCTAATATAAACCAACATGCTTTATGACATGAAGAATGAATAGCAAACAAACCCCAAAACAAAAGATATTTGGTTCATTTACACAGCTATTTTAGAGCAGCATAAATATTTATGATTTTAAATAGAGAGGAAAATGTTTTATTTTCCAGAAGAAGTTCTAAAATACAAGCCTTCAAAGAGCATGTTTTATATTTCAGCAACATTTAAATAATTTAAACCTTATTCCAGCTTCAAGTTAATTGATTTTATATAAAAGATATGATCATGCTCAAAATATTTCCTTAACTTTCTTTTTACGGCTAAGGATAATTTTCCTTAATCTACATACAAACTTAAGATAATAATCAGTTTGCAAAATATCCTAACTATAGGAATATACAATGATGAAAAAACTAAAACTATCTATCAAAGTATTACTTTCAAGGTTTAGTGTATTGTACAAAGGCGATCATGTGCGTTGACTTGGTCAGTGGAACATGCAACCCTTTAAGAAGCCACACTTTATTCCCAGTCACATACTTGAAGCACTGGGGTAAAAACTACAATGTGCATGGGTAATGTGTGGTATCAAAAGCAGTGATGTATCAGCAGTGAGTCAAGGAATGATGCTTTACAGTAAGATACATAAAGATATTACATTAAGATTAGAGAGATTTGTTTTGGGAATTCACTTCCCTGTGTCAATGCTTTCTTCTTTTTTCATCCCCTAAACACAAAAAACGTCCATAAGTAACTGTAAAATAATGAATAAAACATTGCTAAAATCATAGCTGTGGCAGTTTTATACCTTTTTCTCACTTACACCATCTCATACTGATTGGCTGTGATGATCCTCGACAGGCAGCAAGCCAAAAGCATGCCGATCAACTGAAAGACAAAACAGATAATAATGATACTGATGTAGTCAAATACACTAGACATTTTAATCATGGCAATAGCAGTTTAAATACTAAAACATAAACAAAATCTAAACTATCTTTCTATTGTTTTAGACAGTGTATAAATAATATTATCAGTATAAACAAAAAAAAAAAATGATAAAAGAAAATATAAGTTGTCTTTACAATGTGTAATTAAAATTGCCCTGAACAAAAAAAAAAAGAGAAATACCAGCATTTTTAAAGGATAAAAAAGTCACTGTAAAGCATAGAACTGTAGCTGATTGGCTTTATCAGGTGTATTTCATTCTTCACGGTAAATAAGTGGCTTGTCTACGGTGGGGCCCTTATGCAAACGTCTTGTACTATGCACAAACGCTCACCTGTGAAAAGGCAATCCCAAACGTCACTCCAGCAATGATGGCCATGTTAGTTTCCATAAATGAAGTGACCAGCTCGTAGCATCCCTGAAACAGAAGGTTTCGGGGGATGTTAGGTTTCAGTAGGTCAGGGGGCGGGGACACATTAAGTATGCAGGTTATGGGTAAAATGGATATGTGAGAAAGCATCTGAGGAAGGGGTTAATGTGTAGAGAAACAACATGGGTAAACAAAACTATCAAAAAGTCTATGTGTGTTCTCAAGGCTAGGTTTTTAGAAAAAGTAGCGGGTGAGCTTACTTGGTGATAGACTTTGTTTGGAGCCACAGTTGCATTACGGAGGTCATCTTGGTTGCAGTCAGAGGAGTTGGAGCAGCAGCTAGCTGGAATACCATTGGATGGGTAATAGACACTGCCGAGCCAGCTGGTGTAGTTGTACACGCCACAGCAACGTAGCTAAATGTGTAGACAAAGACACATGCATGAAAACACAAGAAAACACAAGACGAATAAGGTGTCTTTTCCCGCAGAACTTTATGCAGTTATAATAGATGAGTGAGAATAATGTAGGAGGTAATCATAAATTTAAAGTATTTTTTTAACCTTATATGTTACTTATTTCTATTGTATAATAATCACACTGCCAGTAATGATGATTTATCGACAAAATGTTTAATGTAGCAGACTAGCAGGAATTCAAAAAGGCTTTACGTTAGTCAATTATTTATTCACTTCCCACATGGAGTACTAAAAGAGAACCCTAAAGGACCATTTGTATAGTTTGCACAGTACCCTAATAAGCAACTGAAGCCCTACTGCCAGCGAAGTATACAAATAAAATGGCAAAGTTTCAACATCAAAAACATATGATCAAACAATACATACCTTGTGCTGCAAGTTGTCAACAGCACGGCTAGCTTCATCCTCAGCATTATAGTTTATGACTGCATCTGTGTTATGTCCTATAAAAGGTCCCTTTTATCTACAGGAAATATGCACACATATGAGTAATCAAAACAATAAGCACTGGTAGTTTATACAAACAACACACTTCTCTGTAGGTAGTGATTCTGACCTCATGACGAAACACAAATCCAGAGATTCCAGCAACCAACTCCGCAAGGAAGACCAAGGACAGAAACATGGCGTACTAAAAGAAAGAGAACTGTGAAGGGGAATTTGCATAGTTTGCACTGTAAACTTTTCCATTTCCCCAAGTCTGAACTCATACACCACCAGACTCACACGCACGCTGAGCACACACACAGAACTACACAAAGCCTCCAAGGTTCCATTGATGCTGTTTTTTTTTAAACTGATAAAGGTCGGCCATTACACCTTCATTGTGGCAAACGAATCACCCCTTTCTCCCTTTGTAACCTTACACCCCAGCACCACTGTCTGTCTCTCACCAGTTTCAGCATCCATGGGCTTCCTCTGCAGGTGGCGAAGCATCCGAACAGGCCAAACACAATGATGACAGTCCCAGTCCCGATGAGGACGTAGGGAGCGTTGGTGGAGTTATCAGCGATCAGAGAGATGTACGGGCCAAGCATCAACTTCCCCCATACTCCAACTGCCAGCAGGATCGCTCCGGTTATCTGCAGAGCAACAGAATATAGTGACTGAGCTATAACAACTCTATCTATGCAATTGTGCCATAATAGAAGAGAGTTTTGCACAAGAGAGCGAGAGAAGGAGGTCAAGAAAGATCAGCAATTACTGTAAAGAGGAGATAAGAGGCAGACGATACAAACGTATCAGAAGTACATGCAATCAAATCAACTATGAATTTGTATGCACTCAGAAAAAGGAGAAAAAAGAGGACAAATCGAACTTTCTTTGATACAAGGTGAGACATTAACCAAGCTGTTGCATCTCTTAGCATTTCAAACGAAGGCTGCATATAAAAGGGGTTGTTGAAGGCTCAGCTGGAGAAGCCCTCGAGAAGCCTACAGCTGTGAGAGCCTACAGCTGTGAGAGGCTACAGCTGTGAGAGGACCACTGCCCATAAGAACCTGTTTCGATTTGAAGAAAATACCAGGTAATGTTTGTATTTTGAAGGAGAGGTCAGAAATAGGCTAATGAGTGAATGACTTGTGAATGACAAGATAAACTTCAGAGGCTGATAATATCATCAATTTAAGTGTAATGTCTCACAAAATTATTATAATACAATGAGCTTGCTTGCTCGCGAGATGATTTATGTTTATAACTCTTAACATTTAGACTTTGCCCTGTTGACAGGGTGTGCCATTATTTTCCAAAGACATCTGCATGTCTCTGGTAAATGGTGCTAAATTATCATTTAACAAGGCCTTGAATTTGATAAAACAAAAGGAGAAGAGTAAAAAAGTTTATATTATTACCAATTTTAAAATTAAACTATTTAATTTTTACGAAACTTCCTTTTTCATGTAGTTTTACTTTATAAAACTGAATATTAAGGCCCATTAAGAACAGTGCAAATGGAAGGAGGGAATAAGGATTTATACAATTTTGCTTAAAAAAAATATTCTGCCCTAACAAAACTCTCAATTACAAAGAAAACCCTATAATATCATCTATGAGGTATATTTGGGACAGTTGGGAAGTTCAACCTAATGTAGCTCATCTAGATCAATGGCTCCCCTGCTTGAACTTGAGACTTTATGAGCCCTCCTTCACCAAAGAGCGGCCCCCAGAAATACATCACATAGTAAAATGCATTCATAGCAAGCAATTATTACAGATAAATTAACAATCATAGGGGTAATATTTTTTCCAATACTTATTTCAATTGGAGTGTGATATTATTTAATTAGCCAAATATTTGTTTTTGATGACATTACCCACTGACCCGACAGCTAAACGATTTGCATTAAGGGGTAGGTTAGCTATGTCTTGGTGGGACAAAGGATTACAGGCATTAATACATCATATGATTATTATTATTATTATATTATGTCTAATGTAGCCTTACACACCGGTAATACATTTACTTCTTCTGTACAATGAAATGTTACACTACTGGGCTGAGATTTCAGAGAACGATCCTCTAGATCACGATGTACCAACTGTTTATTGCCCCGTGTGAGTAACCAAATATCTGAGAGCTGTGCTGTTGCATACAAATAATAAATAACTTGTCAGTGCAAAGTGTTCATTGTAAAGCCCGCGGGGGGAGTGGGTTCAGGGAGGAGGGCTCTGTCATGCAGACTTGCTGAATTCCAAACAGCTTCGGGGCCCCTTTTCGTCCACCATGGTGCCGAGCGAGAAGCCCCCAGCGCGTTTTGTTTGAAATTCAATGCCAGACCGGCCACCCTGGTTACAGCTTGGGGTTTAAAACAGGTCACCCCGTCTTCACTGCCCCCCTCTGTTCTCTAAAAAAGACACAGAAGGTCCAATGATAAAATATTCTGGCAAGGACACAACACCGACACCACCACCTGCTCTGCATTGATCCAACACATGTTTTTTAGGCTCATGCCATTCACACATTATCTGCCACGACAAGCTGATGACAGTCAAACCAAAACATGACATGGACACAGGCGCTATACTCTCGCCCACTGTGCCACCTCTCACTCTCTTTGCCGAGGCAGAGGAAAAGTCACCAGAGAGCTGTGAGACACACTTCAGACTTCTGAAACCCGATGCAGTGGATGAATGGCAGAAAGACCAACGACCCTGACTAAATATAAAAATGGAGCTCTGTGACAGCGACCACGTGGCTTTAGCAGCAAAGCTTTGTGTTGTAAGGCGCTAACATTATTTAGATGCTTCTGCAATGTAGAGGTGTTTTTATTACGTATGTTGCATTAGGACTAATTCAGACATCACATCCCATAAGATTATTTCTAAAATCTTACTGACAACAACAGGCTTGTATGTAGATAGGATCTGTAGTAAGCTTAAGAAAAGTGCTATATATATATATATATATATATATATATATATATATATATATATATATATATATATATATATATATATATATATATATATATATAAACACTAACCAAAATACAATAGAACATGATGGATACATTCTAAACCTAATCCGAACCAAAATCTGAATCTGAACCTAATCTTAAAAAAAGCATGAAAATAGATTAGGTTACAAAGTTTACATTGCAAATTGTTCTGGACTTTAAAGGCTTAGTGTTATCTTTTGGCCCATTAGGCAATTTTGCATAACTGCAAATGCAGATGCTGTAGGCCGCCTCTGCCCATGTCGTGGAAGTCGTATGTTTTTTTTAGTGTTCTTTTTTTAATTAAAGCAGAAAACCTGTTGTTTTGCGTGCGTAATTGTGCAGGGTCTCTTTAAGAGCCCTTGGGAACGACCCGAAATGTATAATGGCGATAATATGCTTCAAACGGCAAATAAAGCTAACGAGGCCTGTTAGTGTCATCGTCTCGACAAATGCGAGATAAATTGTTGCGGTGATATTAACACCCCAAAGCAGCGCAAACAACCATGATGCTATGTGGGCCATGTACCGCCACTAACGCCCAGCGGGCAAAAATAAAACCCCTTACATAAAGCCATATCGTAATACGACACAATTTCACAGCAGAAAATCTAAATGTACAGTCTCCAGTCTTCAATCTGTGCTGTTATTTTCCACCACACGACCGCATTCCGTAGATGATGCTCCCTCTGACCAACCTTTTAATAAAACACGGAACAAAAACGGCGGCACATAAAGCGCGATTGCCGTCATGTATGCGGCGTTAACGCGCACGACTGCGAAAAGATACGTACCCAGAAGACGAAGGAATACACGATGAGGAGCGTTTTAAGGCAGGTGATGACCGGTTTCGTCTCCATTGTGAAGATCTAGAGCCAGTGTGATGGTGGAGAGAGTGAAGGGGCGAAAACACGTCTCCTCCTCGATCTGCGGCGCTGCAACCAACGCGCTGATGCGGCCACAGCGTCACTCCGGGACCGAAGCATCAGCCGGAGCAGGTTGCGCTCATCACTGACAGGACTGATCAGCAAAGACTTTATCTGCGCCTTTACAATCTCAACCCACTGCTTATACGCGTATCTGAGTGCGGAACATGAACAAACATTTTGGTGTGGTTTTGCATTCAGGGAATTTTACAGGACACATTGTTTGGATAGCTGTGGCAAGCGTGAGATGGACAACAACGTAGCCTAATTTAAAGCCCCATCACGTTAAATTTAAGTTAAAACAACAAAATGAAACAAACATGCATCCTTATGTGAGCAGACTTGCCTCTCCACAGACTTGTCTCGTAACTTGGCCAAGTGGAGAGTTCACACACTACAGTATGGCATAAAATGTATCTCCACTTTGCAGGTGGCATGCTTAGTATCCACCACCACTAGAAATGGTCAGAAATGTTATGTGGTAGGGCTTTAAACATTATTATGAACAGTGTAATATTTTTTTAATTTTTAAACCAATTCTTCACCCAGTAGGTTGTTGCGGTGATTTTAACACCCCAAAGCAGCGCAAACAACCATGATGCCATGTGGGCCATGTACCGCCACTAACGCCCAGCGGACAAAAATAAACCTACTGGAGACAGTTGACCTCCCTGGGGTCATGCCATGTCCCAGCCATGTCCCAGCCTGCTTCAAGTCTGCCATCATTGTCCCTGTCCCCAAGAAGCCCCGGATCACTGGACTTAATGACTACAGGCCAGTGGCACTGACGTCTGTAGTCATGAAGTCATTTGAACGCCTGGTCTCAAGTCCCTCACCTCCTCCCTGCTGGACCCCCTGCAGTTTGCCTACAGAGCCAACAGGTCTGTAGACAACGCCATCAACCTGGCACTCCACTTCATCCTGCAGCATCTGGACTCCCCGGGAACCTACGCCAGGATCCTGTTTGTGGACTTCAGCTCTGCTTTCAACACCATCCTCCCTGCTCTGCTCCAGGACAAGCTCTCCCAGCTCAATGTGCCTGACTCCACCTGCAGGTGGATCAATGACTTCCTGACAGATCGGCGGCAGTGCGTGCGGCTGGGGAAGAATGTCTCAGACACTCGGACTATCAGCACCGGAGCTCCTCAGGGCTGTGTACTTTCTCCTCTGCTCTTCTCCCTGTACACAAACCGCTGCACCTCCAGCCACGACTCCCGTAAAACTGATCAAGTTTGGCGGACGACACCACCCTCATCGGGCTCATCTTGGACGGGGATGAGTCTGTCTACAGGAGGGAGGTGGACCGGCTGGTGTAATTGTGCGGCGGTAACAACCTGGAGTTCAACGCCAAGAAGACAGTGGAGATGATCGTGGACTTCTGGAAAGTCACAGCCCCCCCTCATCATGACAGACTCCCCCATCACCACCGTGGACTCCTTCCGCTTCCTCAGCACCACCATCACCCAGGACCTCAATCCTCCATCAGCTCCCTCATCAAGAAGGCCCAGCAGAGGATGTACTTCCTGCGGCAGCTGAGGAAAGCCAAGCTGCCAGTGCAGATGATGGTGCAGTTTTTACACGGCCATCATTGAGTCCATCCTCACCTCCTCCATCACCGTGTGGTACGCTGGAGCCACAGCCAGGGACAAACAGAGACCACAGCGCATTGTGCGTTCTGCTGAGAAGGTGACAGGACCTGTACGTCTCCAGGGCTCTGGGACGAGCAGGTCGGATCACAGCTGACCCTTCTTACCCTGGACATGGTCTATTTGAACCACTCCCCTCAGGCAGGAGGCTACGGTCCATCCGGACCAGAACCTCCCGCCACAAGAATAGTTTCTTCCCCTCTGCTGTTGGACTCATGAACACTTCTTAGCACTTGCCACTTTAACTTCAACTATTCATCACTCACTGCACTGTCACTTTCTGCACTACAACTGTGAATTTAACTGTAATCTTGTGTACATAGTAATGCCTATTTTTATTTCTATTTTATACTATAGTAATTTTAAATAGTCTCGTAATGCATGCCCTTTTTGATTTCATATATGTTGTTTTATTATTGATCAGTGTTTTATGTTGCACCTTAAGGCCGAGACAAGTTCCTATGTTTGTGAATTTTATTCATTGACAATGGCAATAAACCCATTCTGATTCTGATTCTTCTTGTAGCTTCTAGTAGAAACTGATTCTTTACAATATTCAATTGATATGACAAAGGTGTTTGAAACTCTGAGTCAACAGCACCTTAAGTCCATGGATCCAACTCTTAGTTCCATTAGATTTTGGTAACTGAACAAGCTCAGAGAGGAAAGAGGACATAAAATGTGGCACTTGGCGAAAATATACTCAATTACAAGTAAAAGTATAAAATACATATGAAAAAGTATACCTAAAAGTAATTCGTCTGTATATTCACAGAGCTCTGGACAATCACTGCAGGCGATGCAGTGCTATTATGAGAGTTTGAATAGAAAAGAGCCGAGACAGAAGCTAGACATGCATCGGGACAATTGGTCAGTATCACCAATCTGTTTAATGCTACCAGTGCTATTTCCACAGACAAGATTGGCTCTGGACTAAGAATTTAAGCACGGAATAATGCAAAACAATATCTATAAAATGATATTATAAATTAACTATAACAATTTACATATTTTTCAAATCTATTTATTTATACAGGGGGAAAATGAGAGAAACTCTCCTTTTCATGAGTACCTTGCTGAATACACAACACATAATTTATGTCAATTTATGATAAAATGCAGTGCACAATATAACTTGGAATGTAATTCTGAAGAACAGAAATTGCTTGAACATTTGAACATGGGCCTGATTTTACATGTAAAAAAAGAAAGTTAACACCAAGTAAACATTCAAGACTAGTGTATAAAATGGTGTTGACAGTGCAAACCAGAAACAAAGGACTGCATCATTAAAACTAAGTAGAAATATACACAATATATTATGAAAGTAGTTAAAGTCTGACTGAAAGTAAACAGCAATATTTTCCTGATACTAATACTTACCAGATATTTGCCTCACTGTGTTCTATTACTATAGCAACGAACGTGCTGCATCATTTAAATTGAAAGTGGAACGTAACTGCACCCATGGAAACCAAGCTTGTAACCAAAGAAACGAGCAGTGGTACTGGCATTTTACTGGCTTTATTCACATATAACGGTTCCCTGTATTGCCAGATCTTCTGGTTTCATTCACACATGTACCTGCTCTAGCATAATGCCTAGTCAATTCCCAGGTGGAAATGGGGCTTAACAGGATTTATACTGTTTTTTGTTCTCTAAAAAAATTATAATAATAATGGGCAGAAAATAAGACAAACGACATAGATTACTAAACATATAGAAAGCTTTAACAGGACAACTTTAGAAATGTAATAAACAAAACCAAAGACAATTACATTTTCTATCTAAAAAACACATTTTAAATAAATAAATACACATTGTAAGAGCTATAAACTATGCTAATTCAAGTATTTTACGACAGTAGTTCTTAATGTGGACATTCTCTTTCTAATCTAGAAAAATGTGGTGAGGAGCTAGTATGTTAATTAGCATTAATTACATCACAGTACCTTTTCCTTCATTTGAACCACTCTTTAAACTGAACCAAACTCGGCCATCCACGCCTCATACTTCTCCAGATCAGCAGCAGAGACAGATTTGGAAATTCTCTTTAGTGTGAGAGTGAAGTCCTCCATAGTCACAGGCATCTGCAGCTCATCTTTGGGCAGAGCTCTGATCTCTTCAGGGCTCAGTCCCTGAATTCGACGACGCATCGCCATCATTGAAGCATCTCTACATGCAAAAGACAAATGTAGCATTTTATTTACTCAAACAACAACTCACCCATATGGAATAGATAACCTTGTCATGTCAAGTCACCATTTTCTCCTTATCCATCTCTTACCCATATATTACCTAGATATTTTGGTTTACAAATGTGTACCCATTACATTCAAAATCTTTTGCAATTTTTTAAACTTTAAACGTTTTATATTACCACATATTAAAAAAAAAAAATAGGAGAAAGCCTCCACTTTATTAATGAACAAAATTAACATATAATTAACATATAATTATAGACGTAAATTTAATTATTTTGCTTTTTAATACTCTTATATATAATATATATAAAATATTTTTCACTTTTTTATTATATTGTTCTATTTATGTATTTGATCGGGACAGTGCATGTTACTGAACATACATGAAACACATGGGCTAATTTTCATCCGTTGTCCGGCATTCACTCACAACACACTCATTCATACACATGCTTTTAGTATTAGTCTATATACAGACTTATAGCATGCTTCACTTTAGTATATTTCATTCATATATTGGTTTCAGGCTAAACTGTTTTTCTGATTATATTCACTAAAACTCAGAACAAATGACCTAGCATTCACATCATGACTATGATAAAGACTATTTTTCAAGGACAGACAACACATTCAGTTGTCAAATAATGTGGCTCAGTCTTCTTGAATCATGGCACATAATTTGGCAAAGCTGAATGTAAAAGGTCAATGTGTACATAATCCACCAAAGAACAACAAACATGTCACATAAGAAAACAAATAAACAATTACCGTATTTTCCGGACTTTAAGCCGCTCCCCTATATAAGCCGCATTTGCTCTATTTTTAAAAAAACGATAATAAAACAATACATAGGCCGCACCTTTTGTATAGGCTGCAGAACTCTTTCCTTGACTTTTGGCATCGCATGAGCTCGTCCCGCTGTCCCCCAGCGTCTCACCATACATTCATTGATGTTAAGCTTGCGTGCAGCCGCGCGGTTTCCTAGCAAGATCGAAGGCCTTCAGCTTAAAACTTGCTTCATACGAACTTCTTCGTTTGGGTTCCATAATGATGCGGCAAGAATTTGAAAATAATTTATAGTTGGTAATTTGTCGTCCGTGTTCTATTTGCTAGCTGAATAAAAAAGCAACATCTGCTTCTTTGCTTAACTTTTCTGTAGTTTTGATTCTAATTCCGGTTAGTTCGCCCCTAGCGGTGAAAGAAAAAAACCAAAGAAAAGCCGCAGCCTCTAAATAAGCCGCATGGCTCAAAACATCTGACAAAAGTAGCGGCTTATAGCCCGCAAAATACGGTAATAAGGAAATATTACATTAGTATAAAAGGTACTACCATGTATTTGGATGCATTTTAGATTTTTGTGATGAATGCATATGAGCCCCACTGTACAGTTTTTTTTGTTGGATCACCTTTTCAGCCACAATGCTATTAAGTATAGTTTTGCTTCTCACAAAACTCTTGTAATCTAGATATAGGTGAAGTGCTTCTTTACACACCGGCAAACGTTGGTAATGTCCGATCCAGAGTAACCAGCAATATTTTCAGCAATTAGTTCCAGATCTACATCATCCGCCACCTCCACTTCTCTCAAGTTGATTTTCAGTAGTTCGACTCGACCCACAGCTATGCAAAAATGGACACAAATTAATTTGACTAGTGTCTTGGTAAATAACACAGTTTAACCAATGAAACTATCCATTAATGCAGGGGAGCCAACCTGTGGGTAGGGGGATGTAGATACGTTTTTCCAAGCGCCGTCGTAGCGCTTCATCTATGTCCCAAGGGAAATTTGTGGCAGCCAGGACCATAACCATCTTTGAAGGGTCATCATTCTCCATTGCTCCCCCGACACCTTGTCAATAAACAAAGAAATAACAGGTCATAGAGTATTACATGGAGGCGATTTATTCTTCGTTTTAGTCTCTTCCAGTTAGTGCCTTCATTATTATCAGAATGGGTGGTATTGTGCATTACATATTAAGATTTGTTGTAATCTTACCATCCATTTGAACTAACATTTCAGATTTGACCCTACGACTGGCTTCATGTTCATCGGATGTTCCTCTTCTTCCACATATTGAATCAATTTCATCTATGAAGATTGTAGTTGGTGCATAAAATCGAGCCTTGGAAAAAGAGGTGGTTTTATATACGTATATTAAAACAGTCCTTCTATTTTTCATGAAAAATGGCACTCATCTTCATCATACAGAAACAAACCATTTCAAACAGCAAGCGGACGAGTTTTTCTGATTCGCCTCGATATTTTGCCGTTACAGTGGAGGACGACACGTTGAAAAAAGTAGTTCCGCATTCAGTTGCCACAGCTTTGGCCAACATGGTCTTGCCTGTCCCTGGAGGGCCTACCATTAATACACCCTAAAAGAACAAATTACATGGTTTTAAAAAGGTCAATAGAATTTAGAGATGACCTACTTTAATCTAGAATAGTCACCACATTCAAAGGGTGCAAATTTATTGATATTTTTCTTTTCATAATCTGTTGTATAAAACATTTGATTATATATACAAGTAGGTCTGCACACAAAGCACATTAGCTCAATTACGCACGCACACATTACACAAATGAAGACCTTTGTGCAGTTCTAATAATCAATGAAAAATAAACACTCAAGTGGTGGGGCCAAGGGCAGGGACCTCACATGATGACATGAGTGCAGAGAACAAGCCACACCCACGTCATTTACGGTCATACTGTTTACTTATACAAAAAGTGTAAATAAATAAGTAGTATGATCCATGTACAACACATTTTCTTCTTTTTTCAACTTTTTAAAAATGAACTAATAAAACACAAAACATAGAAAACGACCGGCAAAGGACAAAATAAAAAGAATACAAGTAGCACAGAACATTTCCAAAAACAGAATCCCGACAACAACAAAATTACAAAAACAGAATTATTTTCTCCTGTTCTTAATAAACACTTAATGTAATATTTTATATTTGGATTACTGATTTACATTTTAAGTTTTGCTTGGTGCAAGTCGGTGCATTTCTTAAACACTATGACGCAGTAGGTTCTAAAAATAGCAGTGCATATGCATGCGTGTGTCTGTTTAGTTACCTTCCAGGGGCGACGAATGCCCTTGAAGAAATCTGGCATCCACATGGGCAGGACCACTGCTTCTCTCAGCAGCTTCTTAGCATCTTCTAGGTCAGCAATGTCATCCCTTTATAAAGATAACCAATCGTCTTGAAGACAAAAAATACATCATGTTTGAAGAAAATGTGAATACATTTGCCCCATACCAGTGAACATTGGGATTTCGGGATACAATATCTCTCTCCAATGAATCAACAAGGTCACTGTCATATCCTGTGCCATCAAATCTTTTCTCTACGTCTCCAGACTTCTTTGTAAGCTAAAAGAATAACAGTTAGTAGATAAAATAGTGCTGAAAGCTCTAATTGACCAATTGCATTTATTACGTCCTACAGTAAAATAAATAAATACTTTCTATGTTCATACAGTATTTTGTACTACCATTACACAGAGGAACAGTTTAAGAGTACAGTAAACATGGAACATGCTTTCTCTGTTATACACTTTAATAGTAGAAGTCTGCGGAGCAATTTCTCATATATTAAAGATTATTTAAACTTATTTCCAAAAGTTTAGTGTAGTTGCTATTTCTGAAACATGGCTAGATGATGTTAAAGACTCAGCTGTTGAACTGGAAGGATATGAATTGTTTGTAATGAATAGAAAAGACAGGAGAGGAGGTGGAGTCGCTCTCTATGTAGATTCTAACTTGCATTGTAATCTAATCGAAAGCATGTCAACTACAATTGATAACATGTTAGAGTGTGTCACTGTTGAGATTCACATGGAAAAACAAAAAAAAATAACTGTTTGCTGCATATATAGAACACCTGGTTCTCCTCTGGATCATTTTAATGAGTTCATATCTAATATGTTTCACTCAATTGGAAATAAGTCTTACATTACCTGTGGTGATTTTAATGTTGACCTGCTTAACCCAGGTGGACACAAGAAAACCACAGACTTTATAAATACAATTTTATAATAGCACATTCTTTCCAAATAATAGTAAAACCAACTAGAATAACAGCAGAATCAGCAACATTAATTGATAATATATTTACACTAATGAAATTGGTTAAAATTGATGGAGGTCTTAATAACTGATATTAGTGATTCATCTTCCTGTTTTTTGCAATTCTCCAAAATGTATATAGAATAATACCATGTGATCAGACTAGTTACACAAGAACAGTGAGACATAGAACACCCTGAAGCAATTGAGACATTGAAAATGAGAATTAAGTAGACATAACTGGGATGAGATTTATATGTACGAAAATCCTAATGAAGCATATTGAACTTTTTTTTAGCAGAATTATTTGATATTTACAATCATTGTTGTCCACTTAAGACAGATAATTTGTAAAAGCAAGAATGTTGAAACCTTGGTTTACCAAAGGAATAATTTATGGCTTGCAGAAAGAAAAATCAATTATATAGGAAATTCCTAAAATCCAGAACGCAAAAGTTTCTGAAAACAAATACAAAGATAATACCGTAAGAATAAATTGGTTAATATAATCAGAGATTCTAAGAAAGAATATTTTATTCAAAATTATTAATGCAACATAGACAAAATATCCAGGAACATGGAAAATATTATGAATGGTTTGATACAATAAGAAACATGATAATAATATATGGATATCCCAATTATTTGAATAAAGACAATGACAAAATAAGTCATAATTAAAAGAAATAGTTAATGAGTTTAATGATTATTTGTAAATATAGGCCATAAATTGGCAACAAAAAATTGTGCCCCCCTCAAAACAATGAAATTAAGATTGGGGTCACGCATGAAGGTTTAAATTCATTTTTTTTAAAACCCAACAAATGAAAATGAAGTATTGAAAATTGTGAAGAGCTGTAAAAACAAAAAAATCAACTGATAATAATGGGTTTGATATGTATATAGTCAAAATATATCAGTTGAATATATTGTCCACCCATTTTACTTTTATCTGTAAATCAATCTTTTAAAACAGGGATTGTTCCAAACAAATGAAGAATAGCAAAAGTTATTCCCTTGCACAAAGCACGGTGACAAACATCTGACTTGTAATTATCGACCCAATTTCTTTACTATCTCAATTTTCAAAAATATTAGAGAAATTGTTTGTTAAAAGAGTTAAGAATAATTATGTTGAAGTAAACAATATATTAAAATGAGCATCAGTTTGGTTTTAGAGCGCACAGGTCCACAACAATGGCAGTTGTTAATCTGGTTGAAAAATATATTCCCAATCATTAGAATAAAAACTCCATACAATAGGTTTATTTTTAGATTTACAGAAAAGCATTTGATTACTATTGACCACACAATCTTATTACAAAAATTGGAAAAATATGGTTTTAGGGGAAAAGTAAATTCTTGGTTAAAAAATTTACTTATCAGATAGTCATGTCCAATATGTTCATCTAAAAAGGAGTACGAGTCTAGTTGGCAGAGAATTAGTTTGTGGGGTGCCCCAAGGCTCGGTTTTGGGCCCGAAATTATTTTTATTATATATAAATGATATTCATAAAGCATTCTGATGTTCTTAATTTTGTCTTGTGTTTGCCAGACGATACCACAGTGTTACTGCTCTGGTCAAAATCTCAGTGAGCTGACGAAGGTGATGGAGAGAGAATTACATAAGCTAAACAATTGGTTTGCTTTGAATAAATTATCATTGAATTTGAACAAAACAAAATTTATGGTGTTCAGTAACAAACATCTAGAGAATGATATAAAGATTAAAATAAATAGCTATGAAATTGAAAGAGTCAGTTATATTAAGTTTCTTGGAGTGATCATCGATAGCAAAAATGACTTGGAAAGCACATATACAAAATGTACAGAAGAAAATAGGGCTGCAACGATTACTCGAGTAAATCGAATAATTCGATTACAAAAAAGCTTCGATTCTTATTTTATTGCTTCGATGATTCGTTTAATTTACATATTTAATAAAAAACACGTGAATCTGTGGCGCACGGAACGACTTGTGGCGCTTTTGTTTCACACGGAGCTTGTTCCGCTCTGACGAAGGCGCAAACAGGAAGAGAGCGGCGCGTTTTAAACTCACTGTGCGACTGAAAAGAGTTTGGATGAAAGAGCCATGGATCTATTATAATAATCCCGAGCTGCAACTCTAAAACACGCATCTAGCTCCGCCCCACCCAGCCCCGCGCCTTCGCCACGCCACCGCGGACCCCCGCGCCCCCCCACTCAACAACTCTGCTTCCCAGTCACAGTCGTACTTTTAAACAGCCAATGCACATGGAAACAGCGCGGAGGACCGGTTATGTTAGAATAATCTGTTGTGAAACAGAAAGTCCGAGACGCGGAGGCCAAAGTGACAAAACGGCAAAACGCAAAAATGCGCAAAATGCGCAAAATGCGCAAAATGCTCAAAACGCCAGGATCACCGGTCCCACCCAACATAACGTTTAACAAATGTCTTATTTTACGTGATGTGACAGAGCTGTAACTGTTTACAATCTATCACAAGTTAATGAAGTCCTTTATATATATTCTTTATATACAAACAGAACAGTTTGGACTGAAGTGAAATGTTGCTGTTTTGGGGACAAATTTATATGAAATTAAGAATATTTTTTTTTATTTTATGCAGAAATTCCTTATTTTGTATTTGTTTGTTACTATGAACTATAACGTTTATCTAAAAAAACTGATTTAAAATGCGTTTAAATGGTTTACTGAATGTACAAAAAATTTACCGATTACTCGATTAATCGAAGAAAAGAATCGATAGATTACTCGATTACTAAAATAATCGATAGCTGCAGCCCTAGAAGAAAATATCAAAGACTATCGCAATCTTATACAAATTACAGTATATTTTGAACAAAAATGCTTTATATTTACTTTATACTTCTCTCATAACACCATACTTGACATATGGTATTGAAATTTGGGGAAACATACAAAACTAGAACGAAACCAATTTTTCATACTACAAAAAAAGGTTATTAGATTGATCAATTATGCACCTTATAATTCGCCTAGTAACCCATTGTTCATACAATCAAAGCTTTTAAAGTTCTATGACTTTGGTAGATCTGTATACTTCTAAGTTTATGTATTTAGTCAATTATAATCAAATCCCTTTATCATTGAAGACAAAGTTTACACAGAGAGAAAGTAAATATAATTTAAGGGGAACGTGTATGTTTGACAGACCTTATGTGAGAACAACACTGAGGGAACATTGTTTATCAAGTAAAGGAGTTTTATTATGGAACAGTTGTTGCGATGAATTAAAAAAGCCACTTCCTTATTTCAGTTTAAAAGTATCTTTAAGAAAATAATCCTAGAAAAATATTTAGCAGAATAAAAAATGCATTTTGTTTTTGGAAAAATGTGAGTGCTTGTAGATGATACTTGGGAGGCGTCCTGTCCAGTATTTTGTAGTTTTTGTTGATGAATTGTCCGGTGGTGTACCACAATATGACAAATGTCCACCAACGTGAGAGTTGGAGAGAAGGGTAGGCATAATAAGCCTTGGCTTCTGCCTACACCTGGTCAAATAACAAATTTGTTATTTGTTATGTGCTTGGATGTAGAGCACTTTTTTGTTGTTTTTTGTTTTGTTTTTGACCAAACAACAACAATAAAGAATTTGTTCAGTCAGAAAATATTATTGCCAATAAAAAAAAACCCACATAAAACCTATGTAAGTTATACGTTATACAGAATGTTATTATCAAATTATATGAATGGATTAAAAATACACAAGGAGAAAGAAAATATATCAGAAAATGTAAAAAGCACCTGAAACTTTTTTTTTTGTAGTTTTACTAAAATAAAATATGGTACTTAAAATATGTACATCTTTTCTGAAACGTAGATATAAACAGTAAAAGGAAATCTGTGAAAGTACAGTAATCATATTGTTTTGTTGTTGGTTTTTTTTACAATTACAACACTGTATAATATGTTAATTCATAAAATCATTAAAACCAAGGTCCACATACCTTAACTGAGAGTCCTGGGCAGGGTGCTGATAAAGCTCTTACTGGAGGCAGCTTCTGTCACCTGTGTAATCTGCAGTCTGCAATCTCAGTTTTTGCTTTTTGCCTGTTCTAACCTTAAGGGAGGTGATCCCAAGGCCAAGGGTGTGGCCTCAGACAACAATAAAAGAATTCGGTCTTTCAACATGCCTCTTGAAATGTCATCTATTGTGCACAAATGGCCTTGCTGTACCAAACTTTAAAATCATTGAATAAAATGTCATACAGTAGACAGGGTGGTGTACTATTTTCGCTCCTTAATTATTTTATAACAAGAATAATAGACACAACTTACTAAGGACCACTTTACACTGTAAAACTTTCGGAGAATATTCCACGTGATGATAAACCACATCTGGGGGCTGGCTTTCTCTAAAACCTAAATTAAACAATTCTAAATATAGCTACAAAGCCCAATTTAACAGCATGACGTTGTGTCAAAAGCAGATATTGTGTATAATTAAGATAATTATTTAGTATACTTTTATTTTTATCGTATTTAGTTAACCCAATTTTTTATTCATGCCTTTTTTATTTTTTTGTTTTATATTTTGCAATTATATTTGTTGTTTCATGATGCACCTTATCACCGAAGTAAGTTCCTAGTTTGTGAATCTTGTTTTTATTCACTGACAAAGGCAATAAACCTTTTTCTGATTCTAATTCATCAGGTGGTGGTAGAATTAGGTTTATCAATTTACAAGGAATTTAATATTTTTCTATAGCATTAACCTCCTTAATCTATAGGGCTATAAAATAGCCTTAAAAATGTCCTAAACAGAGCTTGTACAGTTTGGGAGTGTCCGAAACAGACTGATCAAAAGGTATGAAAGGTGCATTGCACACTGAGGTGTGACAGATTATTATGATTGGGCAAACCTCTCCATGGCATGACGGAATGTAAGAATGCTGCATGCTGCTTCTCACATGAATAGGATTTAATAATGATAAAAAAACAAAAACTCCCCAAGCAAAAAACTCTTTTAATAGACGCAAAACTTTGTTTTTAGCCTCGATGTAACCTCGTATCCGTTTCAAAATTCTACAACTATCAAAAGAAAAAGAACATTTCAGACAAGGGGTTTACCTCGTCTGAAAAATTACTTAATTTCAGTTGCTGTACTGGTGTGACCCAGAATAAAATATTCAAACGGTTGAAAAGTTTAAAATCCCTGAGTAAAATCTGTGCTAATGACTTGGAAAGAACTAATCAAAACAAACTAAACAAAGATGTTACATTCCTAAATTGGTTGGCTTATGATCAAGGTTTTTCACCAAACAGCACCAACCTGAGGTTTGGTCTGAATAACAAAAGGTATAAAAGTTTTCTACCAGATTGTAAAAGAAAATGTTGAAAGAATCCTTTGGCTTGGAGAAACAGGACAACAGAGGAGTTTTTTTTGTCAAAATCTAAACAAAAGCATTAAACATAATACCCTCTAACTGAAATATTTGTTAAGGTTTATAAACCAGAACTTTCAACTTTTAAATTATATATATGCATTAATAATTTGGACAGACATTCTATTAATTATATAAAAAATAAATGGGAGGGTAATTTTGTTTTGACCGACTGGGAAAATATATTTACTTCCCAATAGCGGACCACAAAGTCACAAGTCTGGAACAAACTCTGGAAGAATGTACCATGTTTTTTTCATAACACCATGTCAAAGTGCTCACTATACACAGGGAGATGCTAATTGTTGGAGAAATTGTAGTTGCCAGCAGGCCCAGCATTATCATGTGTTCTGGGACTATCCTGTTACTCAAGATTAACAAGGCACCGCAGACGTCACATCATCATCCCCACTCAATTTCAGAACAATGTATTTGGGCCTAAAAACTCCAGCCATGGACACAATAAATGGATATCTTTGGAGTATACTTCTGGCAGCAGGGAAAACTGCCATCACAAAAAAATAGATGACACAAATTGCGCCGACAATCAAGGACTTGGCCGACAACATAACTGACATACAGAAAATGGACAAAAAAAAATAAAAAAAATAAAACACATTTGGACTGAATTTGACCAACTCTGGACTAAATGGGACGTTTGTTTTGGTCTTACATACATACACACACACACACATACACACATACATACAAACATACAAACATACACACACACACACACACACACACACATGTACACACGTACACACACACACACACACACACACACACACACGTATTCTCCCACACACATACACATACACACATACACACACATACACACACATACAAACACACACACACACACACACATACATACACACACTCTTTCTTGTTTTTGTTGTTTCAGGTTTAAAATTTTGAAAACTGTCTGATGGCACATAGAGCATGTCTTCATTATCCAACTGATTTAGTTAGTTTGATACATTTATTCTATCGTGAAGTAACTTAGCTAATTCATTATAATATTAGAAAAGCTATTTGAAAAATATCAATTATATTGTAAATTATAATTTTACAAGCCAAATGTAAAATAAAATTAAAAGTGAGGAAAAATAAGAACTCTTACCGCTGCGTATTGCTTTAATGTCTATATGACAGGTTCTCCTGTTTTTCTAATTATGACTTAGTTTGGTAGGAAAGCACTTGTGGTAAATATTTATGATAGTTTAAAAAAAAAAAGAACAGTTTTGTCCAACTGGGGACAAATCGGCAAAGTGTTTAGTAAAATCTGAAATGTAATATTTTTCACTACTTTTATAGAAATGTGTAGTCTAATCTGTCATATAGACTTTAAGTTGATCTAGCAGAGACATTGTGATGCTCCTCCACCTTTAGTCTATGAGTATTACTAAGGTGAGGTCAAACAGGCCAATGAACAGTCAACATTTCATTTTGACTTTTATAGGCCTACTCTGCTCTGTAGACTATATTTGTTCTAGAACAGTGGTTCTCAAACTTTTCACCTTTGTCTAAGCTACAATCTTGCAAGTTGGTCCTGAAAGAAAACCAAACCATTTCAAGAATAAGGAGAGATCGGATAGGGATAGCTTTTCCTAGTCCACTTTACCTGTGCTTTAATCACAGAAATATGTTTGCCAAATTCTTTTGTTCATAGTCACAGTCTAGATTTGGATGATGTCCCTTATAAGAAAGCCTTATAAAATTCTAAAAGGAGGTTCACTGTTTTGAAAAAAGTTATGATCCAAAATTGTTGGCCATTATCATCATTTGTTTGCACCACTTTCTGAAGCTATTATTATATAATAATTTCATTTTTGTTTACTGACAGCGAAGATGTTGAACTTTGTGCGGATAGGACCAGTAATTAGAGTTGTATTAAACATAAAAAAGGTCAAGCATCTGCAACCTGACAGTTAAACCTGACAGCAGATTCTACCATAGAATTCTGACCTGTCTTCTTATAGGAATTCTAGGTTTGAACTTGGGTGTATTATCCAAAGGGGGAAATGCTTCTTGAAATGCATGGATAGTCTGTGTGGGTCTCTGTGCGTGTTTTAAGATGAAAATGACTACTTGTTGCAGTTGAAGGTAGACTATGCCTATATACATTAGCCAATAACCTAATTGCCTATCTGAAAAGGTCCTAATCAGACCAAGAGAAAATAAAAATCCTTAAGGCTATTTGTCCAACCCGACATGTCCTTGATTTAGGTTAATGCATTGATCTGGATCCGGCTTAACCCCTTATGCTTGGACTTTTTATTTATTTATTCCATTTTGTCCACCATCTTATAAAAGGGAACTCTCAAGCTGCTTGATATGCTGTTACATTAAAAATAAAGCTGTAACCCACTTATTTCCAGTCAAATCAATCATTCAGGGAAGCATCAGGGTCAGTTTGTAATCCAAACCCACAAATAAAAAATTCCCTTAAGAATAAATCGAATGAAACAATGGAAAAGGACTTTTATTTGAATTCTGGCCGGGACGTTTTTGCTTTATTACAAGTCCCTAATATTTTTGTACTTTTTACTGAATTTACCTTCAGCTTTTAAAGGAGAATTGTCAAAACTCAACAGAAGCTCATTTAAGGTGTCAATCAGACCGATCCCTCCCAGAAACCAGCTTTACTCATTCGTATTTTTAACTCAGAAAATCTAGGCAGGATTTAAAATCTTGATTTCCTTTGTGCAGAACTTGTTTCTACTTATGAATTAGAGTAAAACAGACACCAGAGTCCAAACCTACCAGAGTCTCAGCAGCACAAAGGCTCCAGCCAATTGTTTGTGCTCCAGAGGGTTCAGGAACAGCTTCAGTTTTAAATGGGGGTTATTTTTTCAGGCGTTTTGGGAAAAATAGGCCCCAAGCAAAAGGGGTTAAAATGTTGCCATACTGTAGGGAGCAGGAAAGATAGGCTACAATTTATAGAAAAAGACTAGATCTAGCTATTTAAAACTAGTTGTTTTAAATGTCATGTTATTTTGTTTTCCATTTATGTCCAACAGCCCATATGTCATTTGATCAGAATAGAGAGAATGGTTTAATAAGCGGCAAACCAGTTTTGTCATATGAAAATATCCGGGCATGCTAACGACGCAAGACTCTGCTTGGGAGGGGAGGGATGATGGAGCTAAGATGGCAGCCCGACTGAGGGTGCTGCCTCTCCAGGCTCAAGAGAAATTCATGGGACAGATCCATCTGACACACGCTGAGAGATTTAATGTTAATGTGTGTTTTTGCTATTTTTGCTAACATCGGTGATTTGACTTGTAAAGAATACTGAATGAGGATTGGAGCGTGCGCTTGGAAGAATCGCTGGACTGTAGCTGCACCACTAGACTGGCAGCAATTTGCGCTTACCGTCTGTGTTTTTTTGTACATTATTGTTCCAAGGAATGACCAAATGATGGAACTCTGGTGGATTTAAGGACGGTGGTTTACCTGTGATGGCCCGATCCAGCCAGGCTGACGTTGTGTGATATATGCAGAGTTCTCCAAAACGATGATGTGTGCCGCTGCGGCAGCGGCCGCCGCCGGTGGAGGAGGTGGTGTCCTCCCCTCATCCTCGCCCTCGATGGCGCTGGGTGTCCGGGTTATTTCTGCTGCTGGAGCTGACTTCTCCTCCATCGGTTCTGGGATGGGGTCTTGTCCAGTTCAGGGACCCCAGTCAGACTGTCGGACTCGGTACCAGCTTTTACTCTCAGGGCGAGCTTTAGCTGAAAGGTATAGGAGGATTTATACCACTGCTATCAGCGATAAAGAGCAAGGGATAAATCAAGGAAGGTGGGTGGCGTGCGTTCTTCTCATTCTTAATTTTATAAACAGTAGCTGTGCTGTTTTGAATTGCTAACAAAGCTAACGAGTGTTAGCCATCATAACCATTCAGCTATGATGTTTTTAGATCATCGCACGCTGCACAAATACCTTCTACTATTCCTCCACTATTCTTTGGTTGACATAATTAGGATGAGTTAATGTTATAAGTAAACATTTCATGAAGAGATGCAGCCCCCCGGTGCAGGGTGTAGGGGTCAGATTGCTGAGTAGCATTTTGCCTAACTGACTTCCTTAGCTCTTGTCAGTCAGTCACGCTAATACTGTGGCAGAACAAAAACAAAAATAAGCTGTCCCTGCATGTCTTTTTCCAAATGATCTGTATTTAATCGATCATGATTGGCATTGGAATTTAATTTGTATAAATACACTGATTGTTTACACCCAACAAGCTAGCTAGCGCTGTCATTTAACGCTAGTAGTTACTCTGACGTTAGCTAGCAGTTAAGCTAACCTAGCTCAGCACGTACAGACAAACGTACAGCCCAGGCATGGCTCTGGCATTAGCTAAACATTATCTTGCATTAGCAGATTTATTACATTTCGCCTATATAAGCCCAATTGCTTTTCAATTATGAAATGGACTGGATTACGTTCACACCAAAATTCACATTTAAACAGTTTTTTGTATTGTATGGGTGATTTGCAGGAGTCATTATAAAAGTAATCACACATAAATAGAGATATAACTCATTCAATCAGAGAAGTTGTGGGCGCATCGGTTTGTGGTGATCAGTCGAGTAACGCATTGAGCTGACGTCACTCTGCCAGGCTGTCCTTTCATTTGTAGTTTTAAAACTGTATTGGTAGAAAAGGTTTCAAATCGAGTTTTGAATTCGACCCTTATCCGGAAGTCATTTTCAATCTTGCCCTTTGCTGTTGACGACTCGATGTTTAAATTGAAGTGATAAATTATATTTAAATCGGCAGACTCTGTTTCTGTGTTTTTAACCTGGATGAACTGGATGCTTTCAAAAGGGCACAGATCACATAACAAATTCTGTTATGACATATTATACATTTCAAAATAAATAAATACACTTTAAAAAAAAAAAATTTTTTTTGCTTGTTTGTATCCAGGGGAAAGAAAGCTTTGAGTAAGAAGAAACTTAAAAGACGTCAGAAGGTCAAATCAAAAGTCAAATCCAGAACAAAGGTAAGAAGTGTTTCTTTGATTAATTCATTCCTTTCAACGGTTACTGATTCTTAAAGTACTGATTTTGATATTGCTAATATGATTATGCAAATTAGGGAAAAGCTGATTCTAATCTTTACAGGGGGAAAGTGAAATGTTTAGGTTTAGGAGCGGTTGAGGGGCCAGAATGCCAGAGAAGGCTGAAGTACAGAGATGGGCAACTGTGAGACACATGGGAGTGGCTCTGACTTGTGCATGATGTCCTGTTGCCGAGCGACCTTATGTATTCTCGTTTCCACAGCAACCATTGCCTGCCTCCATCTCGTTCATTGAAAGAGGCAGACTCTATGAGATGCTGTAGTGTAGTCGTTTGTTTAGACACAAGATAATTGTTTATCTCTCACCTGCACTGATGTGGTTTTGAAACATTTCAGACTCAGAAACAACACTTTAAGAAAGACATTTTCTTATTTAAGCCTTTTTGTGTTTTGAATAAATCAAGCCTAAGTATTGAATGAAGAGGAGTACTGTCCATTGATTGTTCGGATGGGTTTATTCTAAATGCTCTTTAGATTCTGACTGTGGAATAGACCTTTTGTATACTCAAAACAGTTTAAATAGATGCAACTCAAGCAACAACAAACTTCAGACTGAACCAAGAATAGATGACATTACCCTCTGTCATTTATGGAAAATCAATCAATACTGCTCTAGATGTTCCTTCAGAACACATGCATATTTGGAGCGTACATACTTGATGCAAACTCGATATATTTGCCAGTCATCAGTGATGACATATTTATTTTATTGTTTTCTTCATTATTATCTAGGCTGAGAGTTTAGATGGAGCCCTGTGTGTGCCAGACATCAAACTTCACAGCAACCCTTCTGCATTCAATGTCTACTGCAATGTGCGGCACTGTGTGCTGGACTGGCAGCAGAGAGAGGCTTCCCTAACATTGGCTTCCAGGAGCTCAGTGCAGAGCGGTGACTCTGACAGTGAGGAGGAAGAAGAATACCGTGAGCCAGCATTCAAGCTGCCAAAAGTAAGTGAGAACCATAATATCAGCTAAGATAGTACGTGTCCACCTTTTTTCTCAAAATAATGCATGTAGGGATGCAACTAACGATTTTGCTAATCGATTAGTGTAGCGTTAATTCTTTTTGATTAATTGATTTGTCGTTTAGATTGAGATTTTTACAAAATTATACCCAAATTAATCTAAAGTGAGGACACTTGATGATGTCCTAATGAATGATATTTAAAGACAAAAGGGTTTTTCATCCAAAACACTAAATTTACTCTCTCAATTAATTACTCTCAAGCTGAGTCATAGAATCTCTTTTTTCAACTCATGGCAGGTTGTGGGGTCTATTTATAGACCAGTTAAGGATTAATTGATTATTTGTTGGCAATTATTTCAATAATCAGTTAGTTGCGATGAATCGGTTAACTTAACTTGTTGCGGGCCTAAATGCATGTGTGCAGAAAAGACCACATTGTCCCAATTTATACAAACAAAACTGCTTGAGGGAGGCGCCGTGGTTCAAGCTAAATATAATAGTTGTTAGCATATGTTTTTTAGCTTAGTAGTGTAGGCAAATTGAGAGTTTAATTGAATGAAAGATGAAGCCGGATAAAGTGGGGTGGTCTTTTATATTTTAAATATATATTAAAAAAAACAAACTATATGAACAGAACAAAAAACAAGACTCAGAAAAGATGAGGGGAAAAAGAGTAGCAGGTAGAAATCTTATTATTATTATTATTATTGTTATTGTTATTATTAATACATATTTTTTCGGTCCAGTACTTAATTCTGTCTACATCATCCATTTCCTTGTGACAGCTTTCTTTCTCAAAAGTATCCTCCAAACTCATGTGGATGTTGATGTTAAAAAAGTTTGCAGTGCGTTATTGATCTCAGTCCAATGTTTATGAATTAAAGGGCAGCCACTAAACACATGGTAATGCTGGGCTACTTGACAACCATAGTTTCTCTTGTAACTTTCTCTGTGAATAGCGTGTGTGTGGCCTTCTAAACTGCAATGGTGCACTCATGAGTCTTGGGTAGATCACCACCTGGTCATGCTTTGGGTGCAAGTGTTTTGAGCTCCTAAAAGACTGACAATTAACCTTGCCATCCAGATGAATTCTTGCAATATTCGTTTCACAAACTTGCTAAATGTGTAGAACTCAAGAGTGATGCACATATCAATCTGGTGAGCCAAGGTTAGGCGACAATCTAAATATGCAAGATTACTAAATTTGTGAATAAAACAAATATATTTTAGGGAGGAAGCATGTTTAAAAGCACAGTTTGTTAGTTTGTTACTGTATATGCCTTTGCATTTCTGAGATCAATCTAGTGGGATGTTTTCTGTCTTTATAGATCATTGGTATCGGCCTTTGCGGTGTGTTCGAGCTAATAAAGGAGACTCGGTTCTCTCACCCTTCACTTTGTTTGCGTAGCCTACAGGCTTTGTTGGATATGCTGCAAGGACAACAGCCAGAGGGCTTTCAAACTGAGCCCCCTGATGTGTTAGGTACGCCATGGACTCCATAAGCAAAACCTATACTGTACTCAAATGGTGTTGTGTTAATTGCACAGTACACATATGTACATAGTTGCCTCTTCCAAGTATCAATGTATTTGAAATTACTTACCCAAATATGTGCAATTTCTATAGATTCTTTATTCCAATTGTTGCTGGAGACCACTGTACGGAGCACAGGGCCCAATGACCCAACCGGTCAGGCTATCACTGCTTTGTCGTGTGCCTGCCTCTTCAGTCTGGTGGTGTCTTGGGGAGACACTGGAAAGATCCTCCAGGCTGTTTCTGCAATCCTTACAAACAATGGAAGCCATGCCTGTCAGACCATACAGGTAGTTTTCTTTCCCTTTATCCATTTGTTCCTAATGAACTAACACTTCATCATAGGGTATGATTGAGTTATTTGATTATGTTTTATGTTACTATATGTCAGCTCTGAAATGGTAATATGAAATTCACCTCACAAATGCCATGTAAAACCTTCTGTGCACTAGAAGATTTTATTTGCTAAATTTTTAGCCCAATTTGCCTCTCCAGAAGTTCAGGGAGGCGTGGCCCGAGCAGCGATTCTCGTTAGCGATTATTTGTCATGGCACTCCTCATGTCTGTGGGGTCAGTGTGATTCTGAAACTGTGAGGTTCCCACAACTTTACCAACCAATCAGAGCAACCAGACAGTGCTAGTCTCCGTTGTCCAGTGATGACTCTTAAACTTTAGAAATAGTGCGAACGAAACCAACATTATTCATCAGCGCTACAGTGACTGTAAAAGGCTCCTTACCTCCAGTGAATATAGCACGCTCCTGTGTCCTTTATAAGCAGGTTTAATCCACACACTTTTCTTATTTTTGCTGTTTTTTGGTTTTTTTTGTCAAAGTAAGAGCACATGGAAAGGAAGCTCATGCTCACCCCAAAATCCTTGTGTATTGCGCTCTCCTCCACTTTCTTTCCCAAACTGGCAAGTGTGTGGTGTGAGTGTGAGAATGATCGTTGCGAAATTTCTTCATGTCTGTGGTCTGCAAACATTGTGTCACGTCTTAAAATCGCATATGATTTTAAAATCCTCTTGTGTGCAACCAGCTTTATTTGTGTTGTAATTTTAGTGCCTTTTCTGTTTTGGTAGGTGCCCACTATTTTGAATGCATTACAGAGAAGTGTGCAGGCTGTGCTGGTGGGAAAGATTCAGATTCAAGATTGGTTTAGTAATGGTATCAAACGTGCAGCCCTGATGAACAAATGGGTCCTAAAGGAGGTCTCCATAGATGAAGATGAGCGATGTCTGCTTCAGACTGATGGATCCTTCTTGTATTTGCTCTGCAAAGATGGCCTTTACAAAGTTGGCTCTGGGTACAGTGGGACTGTCAGGGTATGTGTCACAGATTGCTTCGGTATAGTTTACATGTTTAAAATGTTCTCAGCTAATTTAGTTTATCTTTCTCTTGGGACTATCTTTCAGGGCCATGTGTACAACTCCACGTCTCGCATTCGAAATCGTAAAGAGAAAAGATCATGGTTGGGTTTTGCTCAGGTGGTGTATCTTTTAATTTAGTTGACGAACAAATTCATTTGGCAGTACAAAAGAAACTGAGATGTCATCTTTCTCCGTAGGGGTTCTTGTTATACCGTGATACTAGTAACCACAGTATGTCAGCGCTTAAGATCAACCCTGAGACACTGGAACATGAGGGGGCTGTCTCTATGCCAGGTAATGGAATAAGTGTTATTTTTTATGTCTGTGTAATCCCTCATTCGTCCAGGAGTGTTCCATTGTAGAAAAAGATTCAGTTGTAGTCATCTGGACTCTGTTTTAGAAAAAACAAAACAGTTTTCTAAAACAGAGTCCAGATGACTACAACTGAATCTTTTTCTACAATGTTATTTTTTATGTTATGGGATCATTTAAAATGGATAATTATATAAAGGCATTTTCTTCTTTTCAAAGGACAACATTCAGATGGACAGAACATCATCTTTACTGATGGGGAATACATCAACCAAATTGCAGCCTGCAAAGATGTATGTAATGTATTTTGAACTTTCTAAATCTTCACCCAACTAGGCATAGTTGTAATATGCATGTAGAGATGGATGTAGTAATTTTTATACAATCTATATTTCTGTCATAAGACTGCAGGATAGCTTGACTATCACGCCTACTTCACATAACTGACACAATATCCGTAGATATAAAACTCGTGACTATTGTAATTTCTAGGGGAATTAAGACCTATAGTCACTCCCAAGGAGATTAAGATACATCAGTTACGTCATATACACAATCTATCTGTTTATGTGGCATTGCAGTAATGACACTGGCACCACACGCAGCTATTCTACAGAGAATCTAATCTTGTAAGAAGCTATCTGTATAAGCACGATGCAGGATGAATGGGGGAGGGGACTGTAACTACTATTGTAACCAGCATGGCACTGTGTATTATGTAATCAAACAACTGCCTTTTGGTCATTTGAGTGGCAGTACATGTTTTTCAGCCAAGTATGCAGTGTGTCATCATTACTTCAAATTAAAGTAACGCTATTTGAGACTGCTGTAATATAGTAGCAGTGCTCATCACATCACATTTTACATTTACTGTGTTTTGTAGATTTAATGCTGGACCTCTTCTTATTTGCCACTAAATTATTACTGTCTGTCTTTGGTCTTGACTCCTACAGGATGGTTTTGTGGTTCGGATCTATACAATGAGCTTAGACCCTGCGCTGCAGCAAGAACTACAGCTCAAGCTTGCAAGAAAATGCCTGCATGCTTGTGGAATATCACTTTTTGACCTGGAGAAGGATTTACACATCATCAGTAAGTAACAGTTCTTTTGCCATGGCCTTTGAGAAATATTTATTTTGTTGGGCTGATTAGGGTCGATTATTGAAAACATTGTTAACTAATTTCTTTACTGACTAATCATTATCTGGACTATACCCAGACTCAAAAATATGTATATGCTGAAGAAAGATGGGTCATGACTCATGAAAGCTAGAATTATACCGTAATGACACACGAAACATGTACATTTAGTGTTTTTGACCAAAAAAACCCCAAAACATGATTTCTCTCTAAATATACTTTAAATCTAACTAATTAAAGAATCAAAAACATTATTGCAAGGGTTAATTGATGAGCGAAATAATAGTTTGTTGCCGCCCTAGAAATGTTGTTAATTGAAAAGTATCTGTGTCTCAGGCACAGGCTTTGATGAAGAGGCAGCACTTATTGGAGCTGGCAGGGAGTTTGCTCTCATGAAAACGGCCTCTGGAAAGGTGAGTTTCTCAATTACTGGTGTTGCTAAAAAATGAGTGTAGTGTGTGTGATTATGATTTTCTCACACTTTGTTGGAAGTGACAAAAAATGCAAAAAATCACAACCATTTACGTGGTTTGGGTGTGTAGTGGGTGTGGTCTCATGCTGTAGGTGTGGTGCACTGTGCCTCTTTTGTAGATAGCAGCCAAGAGTAGCTGCTTTTGTCTAAATGTCTACCAGAACAATAGACGTTGTAGTAAAAAGTTCACTTATTACTCACCCTATGTGTCATCCGGCACTAGTGACAATTTTTTTTTAAATTGAAAACATTTTATAAGAATGTGCAGAAGTCAAGACGTTGAATACCCTTGTATTTAATTTTTTGTCTCTGACCTTTTTTCCCTCAGATTTACTATACCGGAAAATATCAGAGCCTTGGCATCAAGCAAGGTGGACCCTCAGCAGGGAAGTGGGTGGAACTGCCAGTGACCAAATCTCCAAAAATTGCTCAATTTTCAGTCGGACATGACGGCTCTCATGCACTGCTTGTGGCTGAAGATGGAAGTGTGTTTTTTACAGGCTCTGCCAGTAAAGGAGAAGATGGAGAATCCAGTAAGGAAAAACTAAAAATAACAATTGAGCTGTCACCAAGAGCACAGAAAGAAAGAAGAAATACACTAATGGAGAGATAATGTACTCCGTATTTGTTTTGTTTTTTCATAGCTAAAAGTCGCAGACAACCTAAGCCCTACAAACCCAAGAAGATGATCAAATTAGAAACAAAAACGGCTGTCTACACTGCTTGCAACAATGGCAGTAGCAGCATTGTTACAAAGGATGGTGAACTCTACATGTTTGGGAAAGATGCCATTTACAGTGACAGCACATGTAAGTCACTTTATATTATTACACATTATATTAAGGTCCGACATTTATTTGAACTGTCTTTCATTAAATCAGGCCAGGTTACGGACCTGAAGGGCCATTTTGTAACTCAGGTTGCTATGGGGAAGGCCCACACCTGTGTGTTGACCAAAAGTGGTGAAGTGTGGACTTTTGGTGTCAACAACAAGGGTCAGTGTGGGAGAGATACTGGAGCTATTAGCCAAGCAGGCAAAGGTGAGTACTAGAGACTTTTAATTACATTTTAATAATACAGAACCACAAGAACTAATGTGCTCATATTAAGCAGCTATTCAATACATTTATTTTTGTACAGGGTAGAACTCAATGTAAGAAACGCTTTTTCAACACATAAACACATAAAACCAATAGAACAGAATATCAAGATAAAATGGCAATAAAATAATAAATTAAACAAAATAAAACGCATTCATAAAGATGCACAATGTGGAATAAAATCATTTAGAAACATTAAAAACAAGAGCACTAGCACTGTGGAAATTATTTTTAAAAAGTTCTTAAATGTATAAAATCATTCAAAAAAATGTTTTGTGTTTCATTAATTGATAATTCAACTGCTTTTTTTGTTGCCTACTCACACGTTCTGTATTAGCATTCGGTGTGGAGAGCATGGCTACAGCAATGGATGAAGACCTGGAGGATGAACTAGAGGAGAAAGAAGAAAAAAGTATGATGTGCCAACCAGGGATGCATAAATGGAAACTGGACCAGTGCATGGTATGCACAGTGTGTGGTGACTGTACAGGCTATGGTGCAAGCTGTGTCAGTAGTGGGCGTCCTGACAGAGTCCCAGGAGGGTAAGAAGGAATAAACTATTAACTTTAAGATACTGAGAAAAAAAAAATGTAATCTCAACATTTTCTCCCATTTTTCGCTAGTTGAACTCAAAGATGTAATCTGTCAAAATTGTAGAAAAAAATTCAGTTGTAGTCATCTAGGCTCTGTTTTTGATAAACAAGAGTCAATCTGCGGGTCACTTCTGGATGAATGAGCGATTATACCGACTCCAATCTGTCAAAGTGTGTGTTAGCATCTTGATAGTTCACACCTGTGAGGTGGTATGGATCATCTCGACAAAGAAGTGCTCACCCATACAGATTTAGACAGATTTGTGAACAGTGTCTGATAGAAATGGATCTTTTGTGTATATAGAAAAGGTTTTATATCTTGATTCAGCTCATGAAATATGGGAGAAAAACAAAAGTGTTGCATTTTTAAATTTTAGATCAGTGTACATTGTATCCATTGATCCATAGTATTATTTACTTGCTTCAACAGTATTGTGTATGTTGCAACAACTAAATAATTTAACCCCCCAGGATCTGTGGCTGTGGATCTGGGGAGTCTGGCTGCTCAGTATGTGGATGCTGTAAAGCTTGTGCCAGAGAATTGGACGGTCAGGAAGCAAGACAGAGGGGCATCTTTGATGCAGTGAAGGAAATGATTCCCCTTGACCTTCTGCTAGGCAAGTCAAGTAACAAGTACTGTTCCACTGTTGTTAATTCATACTTATTACATTTGTCATCACACATTTTAATAAATATTGAATCTGTGCATGCAGTAAAACTTCATTCAGCCAGGGTTAATGTCAACACATTCTTATCACATTCTTACTGATTCTTATCATAATTTCTCAGAATCTGAACAAACCGCTTTTCAAAATTACTATATGTTGCTGTCGCCGTTGCACTGTTGCCTTCACTGCTTTTGTTAAACCATTACTTGAATGCAGTAATTACGGCTGTCACTGTTACCTCTTATTTGTGTGTTAAAAATCATTGCTTTTTCATTGCATCATTCCATTATTCATTCAAGTGTCTGCTCTGCTCTGTCTTCCCCATTCTCTTCGTCTGCATCTTGTCTGGGCTGCCTGTACCTCGGGTCTTTTGTATTTTAGCTGTGCCTGTCCCTCCCCCTCCAGGAGTTAACATTGAAGAACACATCCAAATCCGACAAGAAGAGAAACGCCAAAGGATCAACCGACGACATCGACTGGAAGAAGGTCGAGGTATGGATAAGTGTAGCTGTCCTTGATTTGACAAGAGTGCATACAGTAATGACCAATGTGATACACCTACACTGCATATGAAGATAGGCAGAATTAGTAGGCGCGTTACCTGTGTGAGCTTGGGTGTTGAACTTTGGTGACTTCCCCCTTGCTTGTGTTCATAAATTTTCAGTGTGCCTGTATTGTTGTGGTGTAGTATTATCATGTGTTCTCTCCCATTTGTGTGCATTGTGCATGCATGTGAAAGTTTCTTTCTCCCTCAGGCCCTCTTGTTTTTCCTGGTCCCATTTTTATGAACCAACGTGAGCAGGCCCTAGCCAGAATAAGACCCCTTCAGGCACTAAGGCATAAACGGGACAAGCACAAAGGTACTATGGTCTTCACTAACTCAATGGGTGCAGAGACACCCCTTTGACTCATCTCCCAATCTGGCTGTCCCGCCCACCTCCTTTCTCTGTCCAAAGGCTGGATTCTTTTTCAGAAAATGTAGGGATGGTACCAAGCAATAGTGTATTAAAATATGAATTTATTGTGATTATGTCAATTATGAATAATCTACTACGTTGCTGGCTGAAATATATATATATATATATTTTTTCACGGGTCTGATGTTTTTTCTCATAACTCTGCATATAACAATTTAGGCTGATATGTTTTTTGCTCTAATCACTGCCCCTGCCCCATACACATTGGACTGAATTTGAATAGGTGATGAATCGTTTCAAAAACATTAACTGAAAGTTGAGTTTGTTTTATATTACTTTATGATCACTTTCACTTTTGTGTACAGCAACTGTTTGCTGTATGAGTGTTTGCCATACCATACTGTCTTAAGGTTTTATTTCTGAATTGTTATTAAGAATCTGAGCCAGCAGCCCAGTGTTTAATACCAAACTCCTCTGAACTACACTTCTGAGTCTGAACTACCGTATTTCTTTCCTGATAGAATTTGAGAGAGTCAATTGAAATGAAAATACAGTTAAAAACATTCAGCTGTGAGGACACTCTTGAAATGTGCTTCATTATTCCAATGATAAACGGCTGTTGACTAAAACATTTTTTATGGAGCTTTTTTTCTGTTTGTAATCTGGTTGTCCATTCCTATCTCTTCTGTCCTTCCACCACTCGATTCCTTTTTCCAGAAGTTTGCAGAAACAACAATGAAGACACTCTCTCTCCTTATATAGTCAATTAAGCTTACTTAAGTATTTGTCTTACAGATGGGAGCAGTGAACGAGGAGAAAAGGATGCCAGCAAAATCACCACCTACCCTCCAGGAGCAGTGAGGTTTGACTGTGAGCTGCGAGCAGTTCAGGTCAGCTGTGGTTTCCACCACTCCGGTAAGTTAAAACTCTGTTGTGTTGTGAGGAAAAAAAAAACAATTATAAAAATACTGTTACCATTCATTGGCAGTGGTTCTTATGGTAAATGGAGATGTCTACACATTTGGTTATGGGCAGCATGGACAGCTTGGGCATGGTGATGTAAACTCCAGGTGCATATCATTAGTTTAATATTTTTTTTTTTTAGAATCTGACCACATCTCCTTAATAACTATCTATCTACTTTAGAGGATCGCCAACTTTGGTTCAAGCGCTCCCAGGGCCCAGTATCCAAGTGACAGCAGGCAGTAACCACACTGCCGTTCTTCTAATGGATGGACAAGTCTTTACGTTTGGCAGCTTCTCGGTAAAAATCTGTTTAGGTGTCTTGTACGTGGCTTCAGCTGTTTGGACAAAGAAAGTGCTATAATTGTGTTTTTTGTTTTCTTAATTTAGAAAGGGCAGCTTGGCAGACCAATATTAGACATGCCCTACTGGAATGCTAAGCCATCTCCAATGCCTAATATTGGTGCTAAATATGGACGGAAAGCTACCTGGATTGGTGCCAGTGGAGACCAGACCTTTTTGAGGATTGACGAGGCCCTCATTAACTCCCATGTGCTTGCTACTTCAGAAATCTTTGCCAGCAAACATATTATTGGCCTGGTACCTTCGTCTGTGTCTGAGCCCCCTCCATTCAAATGCTTACTCATCAACAAGATGGATGGTAGCTGTCGTACCTTCAACGATTCTGAGCAAGAGGATCTTCAGGGATTTGGCCTTTGTCTTGACCCGGTCTATGATGTTATTTGGAGGTTGGAAGTTTTTTACCTTTTGTCAATAGTGGTAGTAGTAGTACTATGGACTCATGTTAATTTGTTCATTGTTCATTTTCAGATTCTTGCCTGCCTCCAGAGAAATGTGGTGTTACAATGCAGTTATAGCTGACGCCAGAATGCCCACAGCTACAAATCTTCAGTCTCGTTGCAGCATTCTTAGCCCGGAGCTTGCACTGCCTTCAGGGTCCCAAGCATCAACCACTCGCTCTCATGCAGCCCTTCATATTCTTGGTAAGAAATTCTTCTTCTTCCAAAAGGAAACGGTACAATTTTAAAAAAAGAAGAAAAAGAAGAACAAAAAAGAGGAATTGTTAAAACCCAATTGCCAATCTAGTGTCAATCAGACCATCTATCCAGACAGAAGCTTTACTCCTTCTTATATTTAAATCCAGGCATTATATGAATTGTCTTTTGTGCATAGCTTGTGACCACTTATAATTGGAATAAATCAGACTTCAGTGGCCAAATCTGCAGAGTGTCAGCTTCACACAGTACTCCAAAAGGTTCAGAAACTGCTTCAGTTTGAATTGGGGCTAATTTTAGTCTGGCGTTTTAAAAATAGGCCTTAAACTAATAGTTCATACAATTTCTTGCATTATTGTGGTGATGCATATGTTGTTTGTTTTAAATAGGCTGCTTGGACACACTGGCTGCAATGCAGGAGCTAAAGATGGGTATAGCAAGTGCAGAGGAAGAGACCCAGGCAGTCATGAAGGTCTACTCCAAGGAAGACTACAGTGTGGTGAACCGCTTTGAGAGTTAGTATTAACTTTGTGAATAATAAATACAATGACCCAATAGTAATAAAGGTTTTAACATTATATTCAACCCCAAAGCAATAACTGGCCGTACAGCAAATTGTGCCCTAAAATACATAAGCATAGTTCTGTATATGTTTTAGGTCATGGCGGTGGTTGGGGCTATTCTGCCCACTCTGTTGAAGCCATTCGCTTCTGTGCTGATGCAGACATTCTGTTGGGTGGCCTGGGTTTGTTTGGTGGACGAGGAGAATATACTGCCAAAATCAAGGTAAGATTTCTGGCGTACTTCGATGCTTTGCGTTAGTGAGTTCAATAATAATTTTCTGAATTTTTAAACAGCTTTTTGAATTGGGACCTGATGGAGGTGATCATGAAACCGATGGTGATCTACTTGCTGAGACAGATGTGCTAGCCTATGACTGTGCTGCTAGGTATAGTAAATTTCACTAAAACTATTGCTCCGTTTCAATTAATCCTGATACACCTACTCACTTTTCTGTCAATGTCACTTAGGGAAAAGTACGCCATGATGTTTGATGAACCAGTACTACTTCAGCTTGGTTGGTGGTATGTTGCATGGGCTCGAGTGTCTGGGCCCAGCAGTGATTGTGGTTCCCATGGTCAAGCTACTATTACTACTGATGACGGGTAAATTATTATTTCAATGCAAGTGGTTGGTTCTTTTCTTTCATATTTTCTATCAGACAGTTTTTTAATTTTTTTTTTTTGCTTTTAGTGTGGTCTTTCAGTTCAAAAGTTCCAAGAAGTCAAATAATGGTACAGATGTTAATGCTGGTCAAATACCACAACTACTCTACAGGTAACGCATATTCATAGTTGGCATATAGATTAATATTTGGCAGTCAATTCATGTATATGTGATAACTCTAGGCTTCCGTCAAACGATGGCAATGCTTCTAAAGGAAAACAGCAAACGAGTGAGCCAGTTCATATCCTTAAGCGGTCTTTTGCTCGCACAGTTTCTGTGGTAAGAAAGCTTGTATATGAATTGTAATTTCCAATGCAACTGTAAGACATATGCTATAAATGTTATAATGCCTCTAGGAATGTTTTGAATCCCTGTTGAGTATTCTCCATTGGAGCTGGACCACTTTAGTTCTTGGAGTGGAAGAGTTGCGTGGCCTAAAGGGTTTTCAGTACACAGCCACCCTGCTGGATCTGGAAAGACTGCGATTTGTTGGCACATGCTGCCTTCGCCTTCTCAGGGTTTACATCTGTGAGATCTTTCCTATTGCAGGTAGATTTCTTTTCGATCAACATTGTTTTGAATAGATTAAAGAGTTTTAGGTACCCACTGTAGTGTTTGTAACCCTCATTAATTAAAATGTTCTCGTTTTTTTGTTTTTCAGCCAACACAAAGGCTGTTGTGGAGGAGTCAAGCAAATTGGCTGAGTGTGTGGGAAAAACACGCAGTCTCTTAAAAAAAATCTTATCCGAAGGCATAGACAACTGCATAACCAAGTTGGACAATGACCCCCAGGGGTATTTGTCTCAACCTCTTACTCTGCTTGAAGCAGTGTTACAAGAGTGCCACAACACATTCACTGCCTGCTTTCATTCCTTCTACCCTACACCTGCTCTACAATGGGCATGCCTCTGTGACCTGCTCAACTGCTTAGACCAGGTAATAGTACCTTCATAGTACCTTTGCAAAATAGGTTTACAGGTTGCACTCATTTATAATTGTATTATTTCTCAAGGATATTGCTGAGGCAAACTTTCGCACATCTAGCAGCCGCTTGCTTGCAGCTGTTATGTCAGCTCTTTGTAACACCTCTGTCAAGCTGACATCCATCTTGCCGATTGCGTACGATGGTGAAGTGCTTCTCCGCTCACTGGTCAAACAAGTCAGCACAGAGAATGACTCTGCACTAGCCCACCGCTTTCCCCTGCTGGTGGCCCACATGGAGAAATTAAGCCATGTGAGTAGCTGAAGTGCTTTTTGACTTTTGAAAGTATTGTTGCCGAAGTTGACAGTTCATTCTTTCATCAGACTGAAGAGAATCTAATGGGCATGACAAGTTTCCGGGAGGTGCTGGAGAAGATGCTGGTGATTGTGGTATTGCCAGTAAGAAAGAGTTTGAGGAAAGAAGTCGAGCTTTTCTCCCCGCATTTGGTCTCGAACACCTGTGGCCTGCTAGCCTCCATTGTTTCCGAACTTACTGCCTCTGCTCTTGGCTCTGAGGTAAATATGACATTTTATACTTTTTGAAGTGACTACATTGTTGACTAATGAGAAATTAAAAAAGAAAATTTACAATAAAATACTTGCTCGAGTGAATATTTGAATGTAAAAGTAATCTTTAATCATAATTTGTGTTTTGGAACTAAAACCTCAAAAAACAGAACATCTTCATACTGTACAATGCACGCAAGCCAAATAAAATAAGTGCCAACTAAGCCAGAAAGGTCAGGCAAAAGTGTGCTACTCTTATATAATTCTCATCCCAAAATGTACTCTTAAACTCAAGCAGATTATGTCGCTATAGTAACCAGCATTTGGCAGCAACTTGTGTTTTTCCCTCTGTCTGTTGTCAAGGAAACCATTGCTCTTTCCTAAAGTACATGATCCAGAGATGTGACCAGCTTTTGTAATATTTTTTTAAATAAACTACGTGCTGCTCTTGACCTTGGACTGTAACTCTCCTGCATGTCGTACAGACAACATTATCCTCTTGTTGGAAACTCAAAAGATTTTTTTCCAATTTGCAGCTGCTATTTACCTTTACCATCTGTAAATGTAATTCAACAGGTTGATGGGCTGAACTCACTTCACTCTGTCAAAGCATCTCCTAACCGATTCACCAAAACAAGCCAAGGTCGGAGTTGGAACACAGGCAATGGTTCTCCAGATGCAATCTGTCTGACCGTGGACAAACCTGGAGTGGTTTTAGTGGGAGTTTGTGTCTATGGAGGAGGAGGTATTCATGAGTATGAACTGGAAGTGCTTGCTGATGATGTAAGAAATTGTATTTGTAGTAGTATGTGAACTCTCCTGCTAGTTTAACATTTGTACTAAATTCTTCACCGCATACTTTATACGGCATTTAGGCTCAGACTGAACATCCTGGAGATTCAGCTCATTCACACAGGTGGACTTCACTAGAGCTGGTGAAGGGAACCTACAGCACTGATGATTCTCCCAGTGATATTGCTGAAATACGTTTGGACAAGGCTGTACCACTGAAGGTAGGATGTAATGTTGACTTAAATTTCACATTCAAGCCAAGTTTGTGGTCATTAATGTGCCTTTTGTTGAATTTATTGTGTTTCAGGAAGGGGTGAAATATGCAGTTCGACTGCGAAACTATGGCAGTCGCACAGCTAATGGCGACGGGGGAATGACCACAGTGCAGTGCTCTGATGGTGTGTCCTTCACCTTTAGTACATGCAGTTTAAGTAGCAATGGGACCAATCAAACCCGAGGACAGATTCCACAGATTCTGTACTACAGGTAAAAAACATTTAGATTATACTTAACTTAATGTTTGTACATGACTGACTGTTCATTATGTTCAAAGGAGTGAGTATGATGGAGATCTTCAGTCACAACTTCTAAGCAAAGCCAACGAGGAAGATAAAAACTGTAGTAGAGCTCTATCTGTGGTCAGTGCTGTGGTGAGGGCAGCAAAAGATCTTCTCCATAGAGCTTTTGCTGTAGATGGTCAGTGTCATCAGGCTAATGAGCATATGAATATTTAATCACCACAAAGAAACAAAAGCGTTACAATTTCTTCTGTTCTACAGCTGACGATATTCCAGAACTTTTGAGTTCTTCCAGTCTGTTTTCAATGCTTCTTCCTCTCATCCTTGCCAATATTGGACCGGTTGCCGCATCTGTGCCGAAGGTATGAGGTTTATGCAAACTGGTTAATGAGCATTTTGATTCTTTATTCATTGTTCTTGTGTTTATAGGCTGCTGTTGAGGTTTTTGGGCTCGTCCAAGAGTTGCTTCCTGCTGTTTCTGCTCTTAACCAAAAATATGCTCCACCTACCTTCAATCCCAACCAGTCCACTGACAGCACTACTGGCAACCAGCCTGAGCAGGGCCTTTCAGCTTGTACAACGTCAAATCATTATGCAGTGATTGAAAGTGACCATCCTTACAAGCAAGCTGGTGTCACACAGTATAAGGTAAACTACTGTTTGGCCAACTGAAAATGTAAGATATATATATTTTTTTAACAAATGTTTGTTTTTAGGTGTCATTCCCAGACTGTGTACGCTGGACTACTGTTGAGTTTGATCCTCAGTGTGGCACAGCACAACCAGAAGATGTCCTCCGGCTTCTTATTCCCAGCCGCGTCCTTCACCTAGCCAGCCTTGGTGGCAAACCACTACTTCATGACACTATCAACACATGGACTGAACTCAAAAAGTTTTCAGGCTCCACAGGATGGCCAACTACTGTGCTTGTACTTCCAGGTAAGGTCTTTTTAATTGTATAGGAGTTATCATACTGTGCTTGTGCTCTGATCAGAAGGGTGGCAGTTCGAAACCTGCTCTCGGCATAAACATCCTTGTCAGCATACACTGGTGTGTGAAAGTGTTTGTGAATGGTTCTTTGTGTAAAGGCAAGGCAAGTTTATTTGTATAGCACCATTCGTACACAAGGCAATTGAAAGTGCTTCACACAACAGGAAAAATGCATTAAAATCACCAAGACATGACAGGAATCACAAAACATTTTAATACATAAAAGAGAAGAGTGCAAAGAAAATCATTTCAGTCATATGCACAGCTAAACAAAACAGTTTTTAGCTTAGATTTGAACATTGTCAGAGTAGAGGCCTGTCTCACATCTTCAGGAAGACTATTCCAGATTTTAGCTGCATAAAACTGAAATGCAGATTCCCCATGTTTAGTCCTGACTCTGGGCACCAGCAGGAGGCCGGTCCCTGAGGTCCTCAGAGTCCGAGATGGTTCATATGGTACTAACATGTCCGAGATGTACTTTGGTGCTAGGCCATGGAGAGACTTGTATACAAGCAGAGCTGCTTTGAAGTCTATTCTCTGAGCCACAGGGAGCCAGTGCAGAGACCTGAGCACAGGACTAATTTGATCGTACTTCCTGGTTCTAGTCAGGACCCGAGCAGCAGCGTTCTGGATTTATTGTATGTAAAGTGCTTTGAGTGTTTGAAGGTAGAAAAGCGCTATATAAATGTAACCATTTACCAGTTTACATTTAATGTCTGTATTGAGTTATGCTTCTGCATTTGTTTTTTGTTGCCTTTTCTCACAGGAAATGAAGTACTATTTTCACTAGAAACTGCATCTGATTATGTAAAGGATGAAAAGTCTTGTTTCTATGGATTCAAATGTATTGCAGTGGGTTATGAATTCAATCCTGGTCCAGATGAGGTAAAAACTACATTTGTCAATATTAATGGTGGATGTATTGTATGTATAACAACAAGAACCACTGAGACTTTCTATAACATACTGTTTTAGGGCATAATCCAACTAGAGAAAGAGTTGGCTTACTTGGGTAGTGTGTGTGCAGCAGCTCTGATGAAGAAAGACCTTGCCCTTCCTATTGGTAAGGAAAAGTTGACTTCTATGGTGGGTTCTACAAATGTTACAAAGTTAATTGTATTATTTTTACTATTATAGGCAATGAACTAGAGGAAGATCTCGAAATTCTTGAGGAAGCATCTCTTCAGGTAAATTGTGTTTAGAAAATAAATAAATCTACATTATGTGATGGTTGTTTCTCTGACTTTTTTACAATATTGTCTTGTATTTACAAGGTGTGTAAGACGCACTCTGGAATCTTGGGGAAAGGCTTGGCTTTGTCACACTCCCCGACAATTCTGGAAGCCCTGGAGGGGAATCTGCCTTTGCATCTCCAAACCAACGAGCACTCTTTCCTTGAAGATTTCATTACCTGTGTACCAAACTCAAGCGGAGGACGCCTTGCCAGGTACTGTATACTGTAATTTATTATTGTACAGTAAAATTCCGAGGTCTTTGAATCAAAGTATTTCACAATTATTTCATAATAATGGATAGAATGTAAATTGAATGTCTTTTGTCCTTTATTGATAGATGGCTCCAGCCAGACTCTTATGCAGACCCCCAGAAGACCTCACTGATCCTAAACAAAGATGACATTCGCTGTGGATGGCCCGCTACCGTTGTTGTTCAGACCAAAGACCAGTATGGAGACGTGGTTCATGTACCGAACATGAAGGTAAAGAAATTGTTCTATATAGGATAATAACTATTGAGTATGAGTAATGAGTATTATTGAATTGTTGCTTGTGTTTGTATCTCAAGGTGGAGGTAAAGGCAGTACCAGTGTCCCAAAAGAAGTCTGTGCAGTCTGAAAATATGAAAAAATTGCAAAAACTTCATGGAGGATCCTCCCCATCATCATCTGGACCTGATTTAACATTTGGAGGGCTACCAACGCCAAAGTTAGAGGCCACATACGAACCGATGATTGTAAAGGAGGCTCGATACATTGCCATTACAATGATGAAGGTTAGTTCAGTGCTATTTAATATGTTAATTTAATTTAGTGATCATATGGTTTAATAACCCATTTTTATAGGCGTATGAAAACTACTCTTTTGAGGAACTGCGCTTTGCTTCCCCTACTCCAAAGAGGTAATTGAATTGCAATCAAACACTTGTTGAGATGCAGTGCTCTTATTGATTTACTTCTTCTTAGACCTAGTGAAAACATGCTGATTCGTGCCAACACAGACGGGACATATAGTGCCAACTGGACCCCTGGAGCTGTAGGCCTCTATACAATTCATGTTACCATTGATGGGATTGAAATTGGTAATCTTACACTTTTATATTTTTCATAAAAGAAGAATCAAATCAGAATAAAATGATCTAAGAACATAAGTAGAAACTAAGTTGGTTTTAATGCTAAAGGATAAACACTTCAGTGACATTTCTTTGTGACAGATGCTGGTTTGGAAGTGGAGGTCAAAGACCCTCCAAAAGGCATGATACCGCCTGGAACTCAGATGGTAAAACCAAAAGCGGAGCCTCAGCCGAGCAAAGTAAGTCCTTTCAGCTCAAACAAATATCTTGCGCAATATTGCATCTTTGTGAAAAATGTACATGTACGGGTCACCTCCAATAAAATTAAAACTTTAAAGTGACAAATACCAAATCTGATTCATGTACATTTATCTTAACAAATATGTGTACTTTATACACACCATAGAATATGTAGTGTCAACTGTCCTGTGTCCTTGCTCTAAACGGCTGCTTAACTAGATTCTGCGCAGCTTCTCACAATCTCCTCACAATCTCCTCACAATCTCACCTCTGCTTCTCTCAGGTCCGCAAATTTGTTTCTAAGGACAGCGCAGGTCTACGTGTGCGTAGTCATCCCTCGCTGCAGAGTGAACAGATAGGCACAGTGCATGTCAATGGCACTATCACTTTCATTGACGAGGTAACTGGCGGGGCCGAGAAATGTACAGTAGTATATAGTGTTTTAGTGTTTTAGTATAGTTTTTAAAATTTAGTATTGTAATGGTTTGTTTATAATTATTATTATGGGAACAATTGTGTGTTTTTCTTGTCTTTGTTGCTTCACTTGCTTTCAGCCACCTTGAGACTGTAGAAAATTGTATTGTGTGTATTGTTTCATGTCTTTTAGTAATATCTGCTATGGTTATTGTTGACTGTTTTTGTCTTAGATCCACAATGATGATGGTGTGTGGCTCAGACTCAATGATGAAACTGTAAAGAAGTACGTCCCAAGCATGAACGGGTACACTGAAGCCTGGTGCCTCTCTTTTAATCAGCACTTGGGCAGGAACCTACTGGTCCCAACTGACGTAAGTAAAAGCCCCTTTGTGCAATCAGACTCCTACTCAGACTTATTATGGTAAAGGCTCCTTTTTATTAGGAACTCAAGCAAAATGAAAACAGTTTGAATGATGATTGTGCCTGACACTAACAATGTCTTCATAGCATGGAAATCTAAGGGTGCGTTTACACTCCTGGTTTGGTTCTGGTTTGAGCCCAGTTTAGTCCTGATGCAGACTTGGTTTGGTCCTGGCTCGTTCTGTTTTAGTCCTGGTCTTGTCCAGGTTTAGTTCCGGGTTCAGTCAGTTTTGGCCAAATATGTATGGTTTGTGTGCAAGTGTGAACGCACCCTTAGATAATCAGATATGGTTTGTTGCAGTGTTCACTTGCATGAAAAGATCTACTGACAATGTACTAACCAACTGTGAACAGGAACAGAGCAGAACCTTCTACTCGGCCAGAAATGTATTAAAAAAACTTAAATGGCCTTAAAAGGCAGCAAAACTAAACCCAGCTGGTGTATTTGACAAAAGGGCAAATATTTTCTCTTGTGTTAGTGGCATTGGTTGTGTTGTCATTCTCATGGCTTTTCACGCACAACTCATGAACAGTTGCTCTCAGCAGCATGGAAACCCTTTGCGCCATGCCACTAAAACCACCATGAAAGTGACATCTTGGACAACTTTGGTATTTTGCAGTTGTGTTTGATGTGGTAAAAGGGCATCACAGTGCCATGAATATGGTTTTCTGTCATGAAGTTGTCACTTTTCCGCTTTGGGAATCTATTTCTTACCTAGGGATGGGCACTCGACACCAGTGCTGTCCACTTGGACCAATAAGCTCACTACATAGGTATGCACCGATACTGGTATCACCTTATGGTAATGGTAATGTCCTAGGGCAATTGGCCCTTTTTAAAATTATGTAATGGGACTACTGACCCACAACATTTAATGTTTTTTAACTTTTTAAAAGCTATTCTTTAGTTTCTTAAAATGTTCTGCACTGGTATCTGGTAATCTCGGCATAAACTGAGCGCCCTGTGTTCACTCTTGATCTGAATGAAGTACCCTCACCAAATAACTCGGATCTCAGTGCAGTACACTTTCAGCACCACAGCTCTCCTGGAGCTCTCCTGGAGCGCATCTGAGCACACACAAACCAAACTAAAGACTTGCATGGGAAATGGCATAAAAACACAAATATGCATGTGAGGGAAATTAGACTACAGACAAGCTGACGGTTACATATGGCGCTAAACAAATAAACCTACCCAATTGAATTGTATCTGTATTCGAACTGAAAAAGCTGGATTGTTGCAACGCTAAAGCTTAGTCTTCAGTATAGCTAATAGTATTAAGGCTATCTTGTTGACATCACATAGCACATGCATACATTTTCTTTCATAAAGTGGATGAACTGCATGCAACTTCCTTTGACCATGCCCAATTTCTGGCTGTCTCGGTGCTTCGCTTTTCTCACCAAACAATTTTGCATATCACTCTAAGGGGTTTGATGTACTTTGTTATTGCTTTGTTATAGCACATGAAATAAGTGCCAAGGAAAACCATTAATGACAGCACCTGAAATATCTGACCAAATTGGACAATATTTTGTCTCTAAAAGGGACTACTGCTGTGTAGTAATATGCAGCCCTAGGTATTATTATTCTTTTAGATATTCTTTAATCAGATTTGGGGGAAAAACAAAACGTTATGTTTTTTCTTGAAAACTAATGTTATTTAAAATGATTGTTGTTTTAGTTAAGTGTCAGTAGAACAGTGTATATTATCATAATGTAAATGTACTTGAATTAGCCAAAGGTAGTTTTCATCGCCAGTCTCTGATCATAAAGCAGTATCAGTAAGAATAGTAGTATTTTTAAAACATTAACGATACCATCCCTTTTCTCTCGGGCTCTGAAACTTCGTCCATGCATTGATATGACTTTCTTTCATGTGAAGTCTCAGTCTGAACAGCATGACACACTGCATTAGTCAAGTGGGGAATTTTTTTGGAAGTCTATTTTGAAGCTTTTCTTATTATTTTGTATTTGGTCATTGATCAGATAATTAAACAAAAAACAAATGGTAAAAACCTCATATATATCTTCTCCTGTTGTGTTTTTTTTTCTTTGCCAACTGTGCTGCCTTACCTTCATCATATTATAAAATTAAAAAATATATATATTTTCTTCCAAAAAAATATGTCTGGTAAATGTCCCCAACTCTTCCCTTTTCTTTTTTTTGGTCAACCACTGTTTCTTGACTTTCTTACAATCTGTTGCTTAGAACGTCTTTAATGCTAGCCAAGGAGTCAGGGATATCGGCTTTTTGTCATGGACTCCAGATATACTTACCAGGGATCTATATTACCCCCACAGGTGAGTTATGGAATTAAGGGAAATGTAGCTTGACTCTTTTTTTAAATAGCGTCATAGTTTTGCTTGTCTTTTTAAACCCTTGTGTTGTCTCATCGCACAGTATGAATAATTGCACGGTTTGGGCCACAGTTGCATGGTTGCCTGTTGTGTTCACTTTTCAATCCTGTGTTAAAAAGAAAACACAGCAACTAATTGTAACACAATTTATTTAATGTTGCATGAGGTCAAATTTGCATGAATCGGTTTTTGTTTACACTCTGTGTGCAGTCCTGCATCCTTTTGTATCATGATATATTCCAGAGAAATTGAAAGTGACATACAATATTGAAATTTGTAATTACGTTTACAGTTTCAGTGTCGATATGCAGTTATGTGTAAAACAACATCAATCTTGTTTCTTCTAAAACGATTCTGCAATGAAGAAAGTTTAGTAGCACTATGATCAATTTAGGAGGTTCCGACACAAACAAACACAATCATTCAACGCACCCTTTTTCTTCTCATTGGCAAATTTTCAACATATTGATTGACTTATCCATTTCTTACCTGTTACAGGAGGTCAGGGGCCAGTCGGAGGAGAACGTAAAGGAGGTGAGCAGCTGCCCTACCCACGAAGCCCCCATTCGGGTGCAGAACAGGGCAGGGCAGGGCGGCGGCCCAGGGCTTTATAAGGTAGTGAAGACCGGCCCTTCTGGTCACAACATCAGAAGCTGTCCAAACCTTAGGGGTATCCCCATTGGAATGTTAGTACTTGGCAACAAAGTCAAGGCAATAGGCGAGGTACGCACTCACCCCAAAAATGCACCGTTTTCATGGCTTGAGTAACTTGATAATCAAAGATGTAGAAGTGCAGTGGCTGTTGTGCTTTTGGGCATAATGTCAAAGCGCTACTTTGGGTGCTGTGGTTGTTGGTGTGTTTCTGACTGTTCTTGCTTTTTTTTCCTTGCTGGGATCCACTTCTATGGTTTCAGGCTTTATGACTAATAGTTTGTCTATTAATCCATTGCACTTTCAGGTTGTCATTTAAACTGGCAGAACACTTCTTCTGGGAGTCTGATTGCACATTCCTGGAGCTATTGTCCGAACTTTATTTCTTGCCCTTTTTAACAATAATTCAACTAGGTACAGTGAACTTTTTTAACCTTGTAATAAGATGTAAAATCGCACTCTTTGGGATTATTGACCTCGCTGGTGTGTCATGCTGTTCAACTGTTTTGATTTTTTGAGACTTCAATAATTAAAATTTTTTTCTGGGTTTTATTGATGGTGATTGAAGAATAGTCATACTCTTACTGTCACTTAATTAATATTTCTTTTTTACTGGGATAGGTGTTATCTTGTATATGCTGTGACATCAAAATAATTTAAAATCAATATTTGTGTGCAATCCCTCGTAAACTGTGTGCATGTGAGTCCTCAACAGTTGAATGGGTTTGGTTTTGCCTGTAGTTAATGAAAACATGTGAGAAAATTGATAAAGAGTGTTGTCTATGCATTAGGTGGTCAACTCAGAGGGAACGTGGATACAGCTGGATAAGAATAGCATTGTGGAGTTTTGTGAAAGTGATGAAGGAGAGGCCTGGTCATTAGCAAGGGACCGTGGAGGAAATCAATACCTCAGACACGATGAGGGTAAGCACAGTCGTTTTGTGATTTTAAATGTGTCATTTGAACAAGATTTTGAATTGAAGATCAATTTGTTTTTACAGAACAAGCACTTCTTGAGACACAGACTCCACCTCCCAGCCCTTTCTCTGTGCAGGCGTTCAACAGATCCACAGCCTCAAATGGAGCTCAGGGCTTTGACTATGGGATCAACAACAAAGGTAAAGTCAAAATATTTAATTATCATTTTGAGTTCCATCTTTTCACTTGTACATGTTTTAGCTATCAATACTAGCTTTTCAATTATCACTTTCCTTTTTACAACTCTGCAATGCAGCTTATGCTTTTCATTCCTCTGTCATTTGTCTTGTTTTCTTACTAGATACATTTACATGCAATACAAAAAACTTTTGTTACATTCTTTTTTCTTTTTCTTTTGTCATTATTTTTGTCTAAATCCAATGGTTAGACAACAAAACTTGACCAAATGGACAAGACCCTTTCAGTATTGTTGAGCGCAAACTTAACTTTAAGTGAAGTCTTTTGTTACAGGTTTTTTGTTTTTATTTTTTTGCCATTGAGTCCATTCCCAATTAACTAGGGATGTTAAAAAAAAAAGTCCACTTCACATTGTCAACTCTACAGTGCAATTAAAGCAGCAGCATCAGTAGCAACTGCCAATGCTGCCAGCTGACTCAGTCCTTCTTACTTGACTCCTCAAGTTAATGTTTCTTTTAAATGGTCTCATTTTACACATCATTTCAGTTGTGCACAAGAACTGAATGATTGCCAGTGAATGACCCTCATTGCACTAAAACCTCGGGCCTTAGTTTCAGCTATAGTTGTTCCACCTCCTTTGTCTCCTGTTTGCAGGTGACCGGTTGAGTGCCATACTGAATTCCATTCAGTCTGGGCCTTTCCTCTCAGCAGCTCCCTCTTCCTCCATTTTTGAACAAGCTGCCCAAACTCCCTCCTCCTCTTCCTCCCTTGTCCACAGTCCATTTGTGTTTGGACAGTTCCCCTCCCAACTGTCTCAGCCACAACCACAGCTTCTCAGTAAGTCTGTCATGCCTTTTGACAGTTCCTGCTTGGAAAGTCCACCTAAGATTTAGGTCATCTAAATGTTGATTTTAATTTTGTTGTTGGTTCGTCGTAAGATAATTACCATGACATTTAAAATGCTTTTTAAAATTTTTATTATCATTATAATTTTCCTTTCCTAATTTCCTTCCTGCAAGTATTGTTCCTTAAATTTAGTATCCACATACCCCCTTTTTTCTTTTTTCTTTTTTTTTTTTTATCATATATCATATACCTTTCCAGCCCAGGAATTCACTGTAGCAAACAACTGTTTTACCCCTGTACAACTCACAAAATTTAGGTTTTTAAATTTCATATGAAAGTGACTTGACCCAACCCTTAAGACTAAACAACCTGCTAAATATTTCATTATTAACAACCTACTTCTTTTCTACATGGATTATTATGATTTTTGTGGTACATATTTGATTTCCTTAACAAGTTTACTTCACATAACATTGCTAAGTGTTTTATGTCTCTTTCAAACTGGTATTTTTGTTTTATGCTCTCTTTCCTTTTTTTCTTAGTGTTTCTTAACTTTTTTCAATGTCTGTCTTGGCCTTTTGCATTACATAGCATTGTTCATGGCTCACTTGCCTTCTTTCAGCTATAGATGGTTCATCTCGCAGCCTTGCTTCTCGTGAACGTGTGCACAAAAACTCTGTGTCTGTGGCTGGGCATGGTACTGCTCTCTCATCTCTTGCTTTAAAGCAAAAGGGTGGGTAATTGCATGATGTGATCTAGAACAGACTTATCAGAGGGGGGAATAAGGGGAAAATGGGACAATAATTAATAGGAAAACTTCACATTGTCATTTTAGCACATATTTTAAGACTGGGCTGGAATCCATCTTTCATCAGCCTAAAGTCTTTTCATCTATCTGCATAGGTCTCTGCATATGTTATGCATTTTAATTATGCTTGTTTAGCCATAAAATTAAATACTTGCCATTGTAGTAACTGGTCTCACTTGTTTAACTCTTTGTAATATACAATCTTTAGGTGAGCGTGGAAATCTTATGTCTGGAGCCAGGCCAATGTCTCCGTCCTCCAAACACCGGCTGGAAAATCGCTCACCGAAACAGGAGAGCCGCGGAAACCGTGTGTCTGAACAGAGCAGGATGAAGACGGAAGGTGCACTTTCAGCCAGTGAAGCCCTTATTTTAAGATCAGACACTGCTAAACTGAGGTCGGACATGCACAGTCGTTCTCACTCGCCCAACCACAACACACTACAGGCTTTAAAGGCAGACGGCAGGACTCCAGGACTCAGAGCGGAATCGCCAAACCCTGGATCTCGCTCCTCATCCCCAAAACAGAAAGGTTTATCCTCCTCAGGAAGGTCTAGTCCTTCTAGCACTTCTCCCCAGCAGAACTCTGTATCCCCTCATGATAAAAACCTCCCTTCTAAAGTTAGCCCTTCTTCCAAATCCCGCTTGGATCCTCCCAGAGAAAGATCCAAATCAGACTCTTACACCCTAGATCCTGACACTCTTAGGAAGAAGAAAGTTCCTCTTACAGAGCCTCTTAGGGGCAGGTCTACCTCACCAAAGCCTAAACTGTCCCCTAAAGACCCAAATATGGGTGTGATAAGTAATGTAGAGAATCGTATCCCCTCTTCTCAAGTGACCCAAGAAAACCTGCATAGTGAAGTTGTGGAGGTGTGCTCTTCAAGTACTCTTCTCTCTAATGACGATGCAAATGACGAAAATGACGATGATGGTTCCTGCAAGGTACATTTTAGCATTGGCAAAGCCCCAGTCAAAGAGGATCAAGAAAGCCGCTCCTCTCCAAAGGTCAGTCGCAAAACCTCCAGCAGACACACAAGGCCTAAAAAGGAGAAATCAGGACCCTTGTTTAAAGCTGAGAGCTCCACAAGACTTGCAGAGCCGGCCAAACAAGCGATGTCCCCCTCTGTGGCAGAGTGTTCGCGAGCAGTCTTTGCAGCATTCCTTTGGCATGAAGGCATTGTACATGATGCCATGGCCTGTTCATCTTTTCTCAAGTTTAATCCAGACTTAACCAAAGAACATGCACCAATTCGTAACTCTCTCGGAGGACAGGGGGCTGAGGAGAAGGAGAGTAAACTAAAGAACCGGCACTCATTGGAGATATCATCTGCACTGAATATGTTTAACATAGCTCCCCATGGCCCAGACATTTCTAAGATGGGTAGCATCAACAAAAACAAGGTACTCTCTATGTTGAAGGAACCACCGCTGCCAGAGAAATGTGAAGATGGAAAAGCTGATGCTGTTTCTTATGATATGACCTCACATCCAGCTATGAGAGCAAAGTCAATTTTACCTCTGACATTACAACATTTAGTTGCTTTTTGGGAAGATATTTCAATGGCTACTATCAAAGCTGCCACGCAGAACATGATTTTTCCAAGCCCAGGTTCAAGTGCCATTCTCAAAAAGAAGGAACATGAGAAAGATGGTAAAAAAGCAAAGAAGGAGAAGAAGAAAAGGGAAAAGGCTGAGGTGCGCCCCAGGGGTAATCTGTTTGGAGAGATGGCGCAGCTTGCTATGGGTGGGCCAGAGAAAGACACCATCTGTGAACTGTGTGGAGAATCACATCCCTACCCTGTCACCTATCATATGCGACAGGCCCATCCTGGTAAGAACATGGAGAACTAGAACCAATGTTTATAAAACATACTGTTTATCTGTAACGGGTATCTTCTCATGTCTTTCACAGGCTGTGGCCGATATGCTGGTGGTCAGGGGTACAACAGCATTGGTCACTTCTGCGGTGGATGGGCGGGAAATTGTGGAGATGGAGGCATTGGAGGCAGCACCTGGTACCTTGTGTGTGATCGCTGTCGTGAAAAATACTTGCGAGAAAAACAAACTGCAGCTAGAGAAAAGGTAGCTTTGTGCTATATATTTGAAGCATGCAGCTGTCCACATTACTTTAATTATTATATTAAAATCTATTTTACTTTGTAGGTGAAGCAGTCGAGGAAGAAACCATTACAGGTCAAAACCCCACGGGCTTTGCCCACTATGGAGGCTCATCAGGTCATTCGTGCAAATGCTTTGTTCCTGCTGTCTCTGAGTAGCGCTGCTGAACCCAGCATGCTTTGCCATCACCCGCCCCGGCCCCCACATCCACAGTTACTCCCCAGCCTTAAAGAGGGTGTGTCTGAGGAAATGCCAAACAAATTGGGATGTCTCTACCTTCAGACACTTGCCAGGTCACTATTATGTTTGGTTTTTTTCCTTCTTTTTTGCAATCACCTAATGTACACACATTCATGTTTACATTGTGCATGGGATACAATACAAAGAGTGGGAGTTTACAGAATTCAAGAGGATATGATACAAATACAATTGGGTGTGTGTTTGCGGGTGTGGGAAGGTGAGGGAGAGAAAAATTATAATTGTAGATACGGGTCCTCTAGGGGTAATTGGGAGAGGTGTAGTATGCATGCTAATAACAGTAGCTGTGATAAATGAGTGAATGATTTGTTTGGACTTGATATAGGATTAAGTATGACGGATGATACTCCAGGCTTCCTTCCTGTCCCACAATTGAGTAGCAGGGTATATTGGTTCTAGAAATGTATTTATTTTTAATCCTGTAGTGGTATATTTTGTTCTGTACGTGACCAAGGGATATGATGATGGTGCAGGTGTATGGTTGCTATTATGTTTTGATCAAATAAAATGCACCACAATTTAAAAAAATAAAATATATATATATATATATATAAAAATGTTATGTTCACAATCCAGGCAACACACTGAAAACTTTGGGGGTTACCCAGATGATAACCTTTTCCAAGATGAGATGAGGTATTTGCGCTCCACCTCTGTCCCTGCCCCCTACATCTCCGTCACACCTGATGCCTGCCCAAATGTGTTTGAGGAACCAGAGAGTAACATGAAATCAATGCCCCCAAGGTAAATTATCTAAACAGCTTCTTATTCCCTTGCATGCTTTGTTGAGACTAATACGTTTAACCTTTATCTCTCAGTCTTGAGACAAGTCCAATTACTGACAGTGATACAGCTAAGAGGACGGTGTTCCAGAGGTCGTACTCGGTCGTAGCTTCTGAGTATGACAAACAGCACTCTCCATCGCCAGCTCGTGTTAAAGCTGTGCCCAGGCGCAGAGTGCACAGTGGTGATGCAGGTAGGTTATTCTGTGAGTAATCCAAATGATAATAAGGAATTGTATACTGTTGGTGGTGTAACATGATCCCACTCTGTGTCTGATTTAGAGGTAGGATCTTCCCTGTTGCGACACCCTTCTCCTGAGCTGTCGAGGCTAATCTCGGCTCACGGCTCCCTCAGTAAAGGAGAGCGAAATTTCCAGTGGCCTGTCTTGGCTTTTGTTATTCAGCACCATGACCTTGAGGGACTGGAAGTGGCAATGAAGCATGCTTTGAGGAAGTCTGCCTGCCGAGTCTTTGCTATGGAGGTATTACTATTTATTGTGACAAAATTGTGATTTTGTTTTATTACTCAAAAGTTTGAACCATGAATGAAGAACATGTTTTAGTTTGAAAGGCTTGCCCCGTCCACTTGGTCTCTTCTTTCATTCCCTTCTCTTTAGACCATGGTGTACAAACATCCATATGATTCTCATCCAACTGTGTGCCTGATTGGACAAACATTTGTGACCATCTCATTTGCTTTTTGCTGCTGTTACACTACCCTGCAAAGTTTTAAGGGCACTTAAAAGAAATAAAAGTCAACCACCGCACCTTTTTAATTTCAAAAGTGATCACTATTTTTGTTTCTCTTATAGGCTTTCAACTGGCTTCTGTGCAACGTAATTCAGACCACATCCCTACATGATATACTCTGGCATTTTGTCGCATCTCTCACACCATCTCCTTTTGAGCCTGAAGATGAAGAGGACGAGGAAAACAAAGGCAACAAGGAAATTGTGGAACAGGTGAATAATTACTTAAACTATAATATCTTAAAATTGGATAAAGCTTGTTTTTTGCCTTTATCACATTTGGTTTTGTCACACAGCAGGAAAGGGACCTTGGTGTTTGTGAGCATCCCCTGTCAGACATCGTCATAGCTGGGGAGGCAGCACACCCTCTTCCTCACACCTTCCATCGGCTCCTACAGACCATCTCTGACCTCATGATGTCTCTCCCTGGTGGTAGCTCACTTCAGCAAATGGCTCTCAGGTTTCAACCATCTATACATTTTGACTTGCAGAGGAATAAATTCTTGGTTTTGTTCTTCCCAAAGCTTGTTGTAAATGTATGGGTCTCTGTTTTTAGATGCTGGAGTCTTAAATTCAAGCAGTCAGACCATCAATTCCTTCACCAAAGCAATGTTTTTCATCACATCAACAATATATTGTCCAAATCAGATGATGGGGACAGTGAGGAAAGCTTTAATATCAGTGTACAATCTGGCTATGAAGCAATGAGTCAGGTATGTTTTATGACCAGACTCAATGGTACTGTAATTTAATTCAAATAATGTATTAATAATATATTTGACAGGATCTGTGCCTGGTCACCTGTCTAAAAGACCTAACAAGTGTTGTAGACATGAAGACATCCAGTCGCCCAGCCATGATTGGAAGTCTCACTGATGGATCTACTGAGACCTTTTGGGAATCTGGAGATGAAGATAAGAACAAAACCAAAAGCATTACTATTAGCTGTGTCAAAGGCATAAATGCTTCAAATGTGTCCGTACATGTGGACAACTCTAGAGACATTGGGGTGAGAAATGTGAAATATGATTTATTTTTTCTAAATTGACCTAGTTTTCATAATTGTTTGTCATTCCCAGAACAAAGTCACCTCAGTAACATTCCTGTGTGGAAAAGCAATTGAGGACCTCTGCAGGATAAAACAGGTATTACTATCAAACTGTCATTTGAATACCTACAACTATTTAAAAACATAGACGGGTAATTAATAGAAATTCCGATAATATAACGATATGCAACCACCCATTGTTATTTCCACAATAGCATTGTCTTTTTTTTTTTCTAGGTTGACCTTGACTCTCGGCACATGGGCTGGGTGACTAGTGAGCTTCCTGGTGGGGATCATCATGTGATCAAAGTGGAGCTGAAAGGCCCAGAAAACACGCTTAGAGTTCGTCAGGTGAAGGTCCTTGGTTGGAAAGAAGGCGAGAGCATCAAGATCCCAGGACAAGTGTCAGCCAGTATGGCCCAACAGAAGAACTGTGAGGCTGAGACTCTCAGGGTGTTTCGCCTCATCACCTCGCAGGTTTGTTACAATAAGTATCATTACAAAACTGCATGCAAAGGTGCATATGTGCTCTAAATGATAGAATATGATGTAGTGGAGAACATATTAAAACACATTTCCGGTTGATGTTTAATTAGGTATTTGGGAAACTAATTTCTGGTGACGCTGAGCCAACTCCAGAACAAGAGGAGAAAAACCTGCTATCGTCTCCAGAGGGAGAGGACAAGGTCTGTTTTTGATTGAAGACTTGGAAACTTAGTTAATCTTTTAGTTAGTCAGTCATAGTTAATCATCAAACTTTGAATTTATTTTTATTTACAGGCACCATCTGATGCAGACCTTAAGGAGCACATGGTGGGCATCATCTTCAGCAGGAGCAAGCTTACTAATCTCCAGAAACAAGTAAATACCCAGACTCTCTATAAATATGCACTTTTCATATTTAAACATTAACTAATTGGTACATTTTCCCAAATAGGTGTGTGCACATATTGTTCAAGCCATCCGTATGGAGGCCACACGAGTCAGGGAAGAATGGGAGCATGCCATTTCCAGTAAAGAGAATGCCAATTCACAGCCCAGTGACGATGATGCCTCTTCAGATGCCTACTGCTTTGAGCTCCTGTCCATGGTCCTGGCTCTCAGTGGCTCTAATGTGGGCCGTCAGTATCTAGCACAACAGCTAACTCTTATGCAAGATCTTTTCTCACTGCTTCATACCGCCTCTCCACGAGTACAAAGACAGGTGGGTTGGCAGGTTTTGCTTATTTGTTTCTAAGGGCACCATATGAATTGCTGGCTAGGTTTTAATGTATTGTCTTCTATTAGGTGACATCGTTGCTTAGACGGGTACTACCGGAGGTCACCCCAGTTAGATTGGCCAGCATTATTGGAGTGAAGGCTCTGCCGCCTGCAGATATCAGTGACATTATCCACTCCACAGAGAAAGGCGACTGGAACAAATTAGGCATCCTGGACATGTTTCTGGGATGCATTGCAAAAGCCCTAACTGTGCAGCTTAAAGCCAAAGGCACCACCATCTCTGGCACCGCTGGCATGGCCGTGGGCAAAGGGGTAACAACGGTCACACTGCCAATGATCTTCAACTCTAGGTGTGTATGCACATATTTTAAACATTAAAAAGGATGATTTTATGACTGTCCTCTGTTTCCTCAGTTACATCAGAAGAGGTGAGAGCCACTGGTGGATGAAAGGCTCCACTCCTCCACAAATTGCAGAGATCATCATAAAGCTTGTCAAAGACATGGCTGCTGTACGTTTTCTGTTCTTTACTTTGTTTAATCTACTATACTCTATTATTGTTTGTACATAAATGGTTACAACCATACTTTAATTTTTAAAGGGCCATTTATCTGATGCATGGTCCAGAGTCACCAAAAATGCCATTGCTGAGACTATCATTGCTCTGACCAAAATGGAGGAGGAGCACAGGTCTCCTGTAAGATGTATCGCCACAACACGGGTAAGATGTACTGTATCTATAGGTTGTTTTCAGATTCTAGAAGGTAATCTCAGATGGGGGGCAAGAGCCATAATCCCCTATTGATTACATCGTATTCTGCCATGAAATATGTAAAAGGTAAATTCACTAATGCTTAATCTGATGATTTCTAATAATAACCAGACTCACAAATTTCTTTATTATAAAAAAATAATAATGCATTTTAATAATAATTTTAGATGCCCCCCCCATTTGTATTGAATATCATATACATTCATTTATAACCGTAATAATTGTTTGCCTTTTCATTTACCCACTTTTAAATTGAATTTAGAGTGATATTCAAGATACTATTGCTTCAGAAAAAACCTATTCCCTAAACATGAATTATCCATGGGTGTTACAAACTTTATTGCAGATAAAAGCTATAAAGTTATGTGTGTTCTTTAAACAAAATAATACAATTATTATTGTCGGTGTAATCCCTCATTTGTCCAGGGGTGTTCCATTGTAGAAAAAGATTCAGTTGTCGTCATCTGGACTTTGTTTTTAGAAAAACAAAACGTTTCGAGACTCATCCAAGTCATTCTCAATCTATGAAACAAATCTGGGAACTCAGGTTTTTTAACCTACCCTATGTAAACCCTGCCCACAGGGCGGGACCTCCTGATAAAAAGAGTTATGGGTTTCACTTGAAACTACCTGAGATGGGCCAATGAACATCCTATTGTACACTGACTTTCACTTCCTGGAGACGCCGTCTCCAGGGTTTCAATAAACCCATTGTACACAACGGGGAGGTTGAATCTTAAACCTCCATTACGATTTAAGGAAGGATTCTCTTTTTTAACAAAGATTGTCTCCTTAACCCCTATTTCAAACCATCTTTTCTCCCTGCTTAGAATCTCCACCTTTTATATTTTCCACATTTATCCCATTTTTTGGCAGTTCGCACAGGTCGCATTCCTTGTCCGATTTTTGTCATTCAAAGTTCAGTTTGTAGATATTTCTCGTGTGATTCCTGGTCTTGCTTTTGGTATTCCTTGGTCTTGTCTTTTTTTCAGGATTCGTCCTCAAACTTGGGATTTTTCCCCTATCTCTTAGGTGGTGGAATGTTGGTGATTTGTGACATTGTCATGGCAACTATTGTGTATTTTTCACTATTGGCCAGCAGGGCCGCAATTAATGCTCACAAACACATAAGAATAATTCTGGCGCAAACACACTTCATCTGATTGGGTTAAAATTTGAATCATTGGTACACCTCTCAACACTGATTACAATAACCGGTCAACCCTTATGATTGGTGCTCTAGCGCCACCTTCAGGAATGCATAAAAATTTGACTTTTTTTAGTGAAATTCTGCAGAGCATTCCTTGATGTGCCCTGGATCCTAAAAGTCCATCAGACCTATGCCCCATTTGTATTATTTGCCCTCCACACCAAATAATACAAAACAGGCTTAAATACACACTAAACATTAGCACAAATGTACCAAAGTTGTCAGTGAACTAAATTAATTGAAATGTCAATCTCATAACTATAATTTTCTGGCTGCTCAAATAAAGGCTGTAGAGCGCCCCCACCGAAGAAGAATAAAGTCTAAAGAAAAAACTGTGCTCTCCGCGCCCCAGAACTGCTTATATAAAGGAGGCGCAAGGATGGGAAACATTTAGGGCCGTATTTTGCCCCTGCCGGTAGCGTTGACGTGAGCCTTTTTCCAGGGGGCGGAGTCAGGGCGCAATTTGCTATCTTCCCAACCTTAGCGCTGGCATGAAGAGGCTTGACTTGGCCGCTGGAGGCTGGATTTGGGTTGGTGCCAATCCATGTATGGTGATAGTGTTTGAACCAATGACCAGAACTGTGGCATTCAAAAGCACCACCTGTGGGAGATGTTTGTCATGGCCTCATTACAGGCAATGAAAGAATAAAATATCTAAAACTCATAAACATCCTCAATCTATAACTAACGCTAGTTTTGAAGTTTATTAGTTACGATTCTGGCCATTCACAGAATGAACCAGACCATGCCCTCAAGTTGCTTTACTCCACCGCATATTTTGGCATAATCACACCTCTTCCACACCCTGCGCTGTCATCAATTACACCGACTTCAAGGTGTGACGCAATCTCTGCTGCGCCCACGTTAACGCTACCGCCGGGGGCAAAATACGGCCCATAGTCCGTTGATTTGCTCAAAGTTGATTATTCATTGCGAAGTTTCTAGTTATTATTATTATGCTTTTTTTTTTTCCACAGCTTTGGCTAGCCTTGGCTTCACTTTGTGTTTTGGACCAGGATCATGTAGACAGGTTGTCCTCTGGCCGATGGATGGGAAAAGATGGTCAACAAAAACAGATGGTAGTAACAGTCAAAACCTCAAGTTATAGTAACATATTTTTGTTGTTTAATTTTTATCTGTTGTACTTCACAGCCCATGTGTGACAACCATGATGATGGCGAAACAGCAGCAATCATTCTGTGCAACATTTGTGGCAACCTCTGTACTGATTGTGACAGATTCCTCCACTTGCATCGGCGCACACGCTCTCACCAAAGACAGGTTAGTGAATGGACTTCAAAAAATAAATTAATAAATGTACTGCCTGACAACAGCAAAACATTTCATTGGGCTGTAGTTTCTTCATCTCCTTAGATGTTTTATCTGCTTAATGCCAATGATTTGACCCTTCTCAAACCCACTGGCAACTTTTCCATGACCACGGGATTCGTCTTTCCACATGGTTGTTTCAGAAATGAGAAACCACTCACTGCATCAGTTGGATTTAAATACCATGTTGCAGCTGAAAGATCATCAACTAGCACCTGTCCATTTGGAGGCTCGTGCCGGTTTGCTCCAATTGGCAACTTTTTTTTGGTCAGGCAGTGTATGTAGGTGACAAAACGGCAGGTTGGAGGTTTGGAAAGAGTTCCATCGTTGTCCTTAGGCAAGACACTTTACCTACATTACCTAGTATGAATGTGGTGTGAGAGGGGGCCGATTGTGCAGATTTGTAGCCTCTCTTCCGTCAGCTGTCAGCTACAGTAGTAGCTTACCTCCACCGAGTGTGAAGTGAATGAATAATGATCCCCGTAGCAGTACCAGGGCTTCTCCAGGCGGCTGTGAGCATGGCTTGTGCCATATCGTCATTCAAATCCGCTCCAGTATTTTAGATCCTCAGTTCCTCACCTTGCTCTTTACATGCACGCTCCCTCTCAAACATCCCACCAACAGATGACTACAACTGAATCTTTTTCTACAATCCCACCAACAGTTCTGCTCAGATTATGGAAAAATGTCCTACCTGAGCCCCTCATGGCTCTGTGTTCTCGTGTCAGCTTTCCATTTTCATTATAGCGCGCGTGTATGCAATGCCCGGGCTCATTATGCAGCAACAAGAGAGGTGAACACAGGGCTAAACTTGAAGACTGACTTACCCAAAATCATAAATGACCTAGAAGAGGGCCGAGATGGGTGCAACGTTAGCTTTCTTCATAAAGTGTGCAATTGACCATGATTGGATTACAGATATTCATTAATAGGCTAGTTGTTATCCCTTCTTCTTTAGGGATGGTGAACAAATTACTTCACAGCATATATAGTTTTTTGTTTTTTTTATTTCTTCTGTAGCTTTAATGACATTTGTCTCAGTGACGCAAAGTACTAAAGCCCCTATATATATATATATATATATATATATAATATACAAATGTAATCTCCTTTGAACGTTTGTTGCTCATAGGTTTTTAAGGAGGAAGAGGAGGCTATAAAGGTGGATCTCCATGAAGGCTGTGGAAGGACCAAACTTTTCTGGCTTATGGCTTTGGCTGACTCGAAGACTATGAAGGCCATGGTGGAGTTTAGAGAGCACACAGGTAAATACTGGACAGTGTTAGGAAGTAACTAAATACATATACCGGAAATGCATATTCAGATAAATGATTTTAAGTAACTATAGTCCAGTACAGATACTTTTTTATGTAATGGTATAGAATAAAGTTACTTTTTAAGATGAAAGAATTACATTGCGGATCGCACAATGTTGGGTTCAAACTGCACAGAATTCGTAAAAAAAACAGGAAAATACAACTTTCACGGTGCTTGCATGCGTGTTATGGGATTATTATTTTTTTCCATTAAATTTGAAACAAACGGTGCAACATAAAGTTGTTTTTATTCTAGATCACATTTTTACATGATCATATATTGCAACACATTGTGAAAGTATTCAATACAGTACTCTGATTGGTCCATGTTGCGGAATATGTTAATGCAGGTATTAAGCGTTCTGTAACTAAATAATTTTAAAAGTACTGAAAATACTGAAAATGTAACTCACGTTATTGGGATCAACTGTGGATATGTTCAGTACTTACATATAACCATTAGAATAGGCTTCCCTTATGACCTGTTCAGATAATAAAAGTCTGTCATTTGTAGGTAAACCAGCCTCCAGTAGCTCAGACGCCTGCCGCTTCTGTGGTACCAGGAATGGAACTGAGCTCTCTGCTGTGGGAAGTGTTTGTTCGGACCCCGACTGCCAGGTATTTCAGTTGCAAAACACTCTTATGGTACAATGGTACAAAGGTATAATGACAACTAATGGTTTGTAATATTTCCCCTAACTTTTCTAGGAGTATGCCAAACTTGCTTGCAGTAAGACACATCCTTGTGGGCACCCGTGTGGTGGAGTCAAGAATGAAGACAGCTGTTTACCTTGTCTGCATGGCTGTGACAAAAACACTGGCTGTCTGAAACAAGATGCAGACGACATGTGTATGATCTGCTTTACCGAAGCCCTTTCAGCTGCCCCTGCAATACAGGTAGAAACCAGACTTTATGGTAGACCTTGGAATTGTGTAGTTCTCCATGTGAGTTTAATATGTGGCGGCACAGTTGCTGACTGGGTTACACTCTCGCCTGACTGTAACATAGTTCCGGGTTCAATCCTTTGTGCAGAGTTAACATGTTTCTCCTCGGGGCTGGGTGGGTTTCCTCCGGGAACTCTTGTTTCCCCCATTAACCCAAAACATGCAGAATAGGTAAAATCCTCCAGCTAAGATAGTTCTGACTAAGCCTAGCTCAAGATGTGGAGATGAGTTCCCGGACGCTGCACTGTGGCGCTCACTGGTCCTGACAGGATGTCCCAGTGGCATTGAAGGATATGTACCTAACCTTCATTAATATTTTTTCGCAGCTGGATTGCACTCATGTATTCCACCTTCAGTGCACTCGTCGTGTTCTGGAAAATCGCTGGCTTGGGCCTCGTATTACATTTGGTTTTATGCAGTGTCCCATTTGCAAGGTAAGTTTATTTTTTATTTAAAATATTTTGTCAATTTCTTTATCCATTGTTCATTTGTCCTTATGTTGTTGTGTTTTGTTCTCTCTCAAGAACAAAATCAACCACTCTGTGCTCAAGGATCTGCTGGATCCCATTAAGGAGCTTTATGAGGATGTGAGGAGGAAGGCTTTGATGAGGCTGGAGTATGAGGGGCTACACAAGAGTGAGGCAATAACTACACCCGGCGCACGCTTCCACAGTGACCCTGCAGGATTTGCCATGAACAGATATGCATATTATGTCTGCTACAAATGCAAGAAGGTTCTCCATCCTTTTATATTATAAATTATATTATATTGGTAATGTGTGTCAGCTTTGAGAGTTCATTGTATTATTTTGACCAGGCCTACTTTGGAGGTGAGGCGCGTTGTGATGCTGAAGCTGGACAGGGAGATGACTACGACCCCAGTGAACTCATCTGTGGAGCCTGTTCAGATGTGTCTAGGGCTCAGGTGGGCAATTTACTTAGCAAGTCCCAATAGTTGTGCAAAAAATGTATTCATTTAAAGTTTATTTTTATGTACTTTATAGATGTGTTCTAAGCATGGCACAGATTTCCTGGAGTATAAATGCCGGTATTGCTGCTCTGTGGCAGTTTTCTTCTGCTTTGGTACCACACACTTCTGCAATGCCTGTCATGATGACTTCCAGAGGATGACCAGCATCCCCAAAGAGGAGTTGCCTCATTGTCCTGCAGGTTCATAACTGCTCTTTGAATTGTTACATTTACAACATTACCAACGTGTACTCACAAATACTTTGTTTTCTGTCACAGGGCCCAAAGGCAAGCAGCTGGAGGGAACAGAGTGCCCATTGCATGTGGTACACCCTCCGACAGGGGAGGAGTTTGCTTTGGGCTGTGGTGTGTGTAGAAATGCTCACACTTTTTAAAACCTGAACTGTTGAAGCAGTTCTCTACTGTGATTTGGCTGCTGTTGAGGCTCAGCCGTGAAGTTTGGCGTTGTCAAGTTTCCTGGACATTGGACCAGGTCTTTGCTCTAAGCCAGGCGTCTTCAGGTCTGCATCAGTAACATGTACTCTGCCATAAATAAGAGTGGTGGTTACCTGATTAAATGCAGAACAATAACCTAAAAAAGGAAAAAAGAAAATAACTTGTGACGTGTTTGCATGCGGCCGGTGTATCCCCTCGGCTTCTTTAGACGTTGCACACCTCCTGATCACTGATGTGTAACATTACAAGATTTAACAACGAGTATAGAATACGTTTGGATCAGTGTGGGATTAAAAAAAAGGAACAGGCCGCATTTCCAGCTTCCTATAAATTTAAAATATTGTTATATGTAAACTTTTCGTATATCTTGTACAGTTCTCTCCACTGTCAAGTGCATCATGGGTTGACCGATAAAAAATAGTTGGTGAAAAAGACTGTTAAAATGTTTAGGAGGAAAATAGTGTATGATTTATCTAATCTTGTATATAATGATATTATTCAAAATAGCTGTATTACAAAGTTGCTACTCTTCACTTCAGTTTTGTTTGATATTCTGGATTATGTTTGGAGCCAGAACTTTTATTGAAGTGCAATACTGGGTGTGCCTCCTATTTTGCAGCTGTTAAACCTATGGAATGTATGTTGATAAAGCCACTGTACATTTTTATACAGTCAGTATCTCCTAAATGTCAGCTCTCTTCCATTGTCCATGAGAAGTAGAAACCTGGAAACTACAGTCATACATCTTGTTTGCAACCCTTGGTGAAATAAAGTAAAATATAAAATGAAACACTCAGGAGGAGACAGACAGTTGAGTAGGGAGAAAAGACCCGCCTTGACACCAAATTGTGCACCCATCATCCATTTTCCGAGCAGGAGGCAGGGGGGGTTGGGGGTCATTGAAACAGTGTAGAGAATAAGAGCTGCTGTTAAATAAAAGCTTATTACACGTGAATCTGCTCTGTAATATTTGTTGTGGATGGAGATGAATGGTAATAAACCAGGTTCTCTGTTTCCCAATGCTTATTGCGGTGTCTTTCTTAATCACGCAATGACGGCAAAAGTATTTTTGCTTTAAATATACACTAACTTTTCTGCTGTTTTCCATGATGTTATTTTGCCAGAATGTTCTGCAGTATGCCATTCAACCTATCTGCGATTTATTCAATTGCATGAATTTTATGGCTAAACAAAATGCCTAAAAAACACCAGATGAGGACAATCTACATAGTTCAATCGATAACTACATGTTCGGTTAATGTCGTTTCATAAATCACTATATATTTGCTTTAAGACAATGAAGTGTATATGACGGTTTCGACTAATAATGTCACTAAAACGTAGTGAACATAATTACATTTAAAATGTAAAATATTTTAACTAGTTTTTCATAGATTGGGCTGGCTGGTGAAGTTTATAATTGTACTTCCTTGTTGGACTTTGGCAGCCATAACTGTTACCTAGAAACCATACTGTAAACAAGGGCCAAAAGTAGTAATTTTACACAATTGATTTTACTCGGACCAAAAAGTTTTGACGACACCATTATTTTCGAAAATGTTTAAACAGATATGTCAGATATGTTCCTTGTGCATATATTGCCTGGAAGCATAATATTAGATTGTGTACTAGGATGGATTATTATGAGAAATTGGTGCATGACTCGGCCTCTTCCTGTAATATTTACTTTTTATTTTTAAAATGTCCTTACCAAACTGCTACTTTACTGGTGTGAAATTATAACTATTACCACAACTACTATGCCACAAAAAAAGGTAACAATTAGTAAAACATGCACTGTGAGCTATCAAATGCATAGACACTCTTTTCCCAACAGCCATTTCAGATTGCGTTTCCCACAATGCACCGCGCCACTCACCACAACAACACTTCGCCATTTCATCTTTAAGGGGGGCCAGTCCACCAGCAGCTCTCACCTCAGAACTAGGTCAAGCTAATCACCAATTCTTTTCTGAAAACAACTCCTGCTTTCCTCTTTCGTGAAGAAGCGCTGGTTTTGTGCTCCAATGCGTGGCATCTGGTTCATACGGATGAGTTTATTCAGCGTGGGCCCGGGCAGAAACGTCTACTTTTCTGTTTCGGATTCTCTTGCTAACAGCTACTGAGCTAGCTGACTGTAAACATCAAGGTGGGATAGAGCGGTGCTTTTCAGATGGGGTTGGTTTCAGTTGCTCGTTTTCCTTTAGTGTTGTTGCTGTGTTTGCTATTTATATTTATAAGAGTCTGTATAGGCACAATTCGTCGATTAATTGTTGCAGCCTTACTCGGTATAAACCTGTGGAAAACAGTGGAAAGATCCCATTTAGAAAAAAATAAGTTTAGTTTGTATGCCTTTTGTCTTAAATGTTTTTTGGTCTTTTTGTTAGGATGAAGCGGATGAAAGGCAATGAGGAGGACAGTAACGACTCCTCCAATGCAAACCCATTTGAACCATGTAAAAGGGTCCGGCCAGAGGACAGCGACGAGCCTGTGACAGAGGTGGTCAGTGGTGCCCCGGACTTTGATTGGGCCCGGCTGCCTCAGGAGCTGCTGCTGCACATCTTCCAGTACCTTCCCCTCCTGGACCGGGCCTATGCGTCTCAGGTGTGCCGTGTTTGGAACCAGGCTTTCCACATGCCCGAGCTGTGGAGGTGCTTCGAGTTTGAGCTCAACCAACCAGCCAGCTCCTACCTCAAGGCCACGCATCCAGATCTCATCAAGCAGATCATAAAAAGACACTCCAATCACTTACAATATGTCAGCTTCAAGGTAGGAATGAGTCACCAAACTTGGGCTGGGCGATATGGTGATTAAAAACTGAATTGTTATCTCATTCATGTGACGATTTGCTTTTATGATAAAATCACTATATCGTATTTCACTAATCTTCTCTTGAATGCTCAAACAAAGACACTTAATTCCCCACGCACACATCCTATTGGTCTACCTCAACAATGCTCTGAGTGTGTGAATTTTCAGAAGAAATTGACTTTAGTTACCTCTTCAAGGCAATATAAAGATACGTTTGCATGAGTCGTTATCTGGCTTCAAGAACATTGTATTTTTGCTTTTGCTTGTTGCCCACTCCTACTCATAACCCCCTTCATCTCCTGGGTGCAGCGTGTGTAATACAATGTTTACTCTTGTCAGGTGGACAGCAGCACAGAGTCTGCAGAGGCAGCGTGTGACATCCTTTCACAGCTGGTGAACTGCTCTCTTAAGACATTGGGACTCATCTCTACTGCAAGGCCCAGCTTTATGGAGGTCCCAAAGGTAAAAATGCAACAGGCCAGGTTTGTTTGTTGTTGTTGTTGTTTGGCCTCCGCTTATATCTACAAGCAAGCTATCTGACTCGGGAGTTCTCACACATGGACAAGAGCAGGCGTTGTGACATTTACCAGAGATGGATTTTAATTTGTCTTTTAGATGATTACAAGAGCCTTCAAACTTTCACATTTCATGGCCTTGGTTACACCCTCTGCACAATAACCATAAAGCCGTGTTTACACCGCCGCGGCAAAGCGGCCAGTTTACATTCAAAGTCGCGCGTACACAGACTTGGGTGTTTGAGTGGCAGGAAAGGTGAGACAAAAGCTGAACGTTTTTACGGCAGACGCGGTGCAGCAACCAATCAGAGATTACGCTCTAGTGACGTTACTACGCACTACCTGGGAAGACGGTGATGTACGTACGCACTACCCGGAAGAAGGACCAAAGCAAACCCCGGACCTATATCAAAAATCATCCAGACTCATCTCTTGGAGCAAATAATGATAATCACTAAACTCTGCTCACCTCTGACGTATCTGCGGGACCCAGACAAGCCGCCGAGGCGATCGCCTCCGTTTTTGGACTTTGTAAAGTAAATACACCAAAGCCAATCCCTTAACCTGAACTGCCATAGGACACAACTCCTCCACTGTGCATGTGCGTTCGCTACCTTGGCCGCGCGTTCGAGGCAGCCAGGGCGACTGCCTTCAAATGTACAGACGTTCAATTTCTGGCCGCCGCGGTGTGAACGGGCCTTAAGACTGCTTACATTGTAGAAACGCTGAGAGATACAGTACACTACTTGTTGTTGCAGTTGTCTTACACAAGTTCACAGTGAAATGGTTATTACATATCTTCATTAAATTAATCTTGCATTTTGAATTATACTCATTTTATTTCATTTGACCTTTTTCACAGTCTCATTTCATCTCGGCCCTTACTGTGGTGTTGGTCAACTCCAAATCATTATCCTCACTGAAGATCGATGACACGCCTGTAGACGACCCATCTCTAAAAGTGCTGGTGGCAAACAACAGTGATACTCTGAAACTTCTCAAAATGAGCAGCTGTCCTCATGTCTCCCCAGCAGGTACTTGATTTAGGTTATAACCATTATTTACACAAGTAACTTTTCTGTTCTTACAAGACTAATAATCTACATTTCAAAGCAGCCCGAAGTAAAGCTCTTAAGTGAATGCTCATGACAAGCCCTTCGTGTCTATTCATGTTGTGCTGTGTGGCAGGGATCCTGTGCGTAGCTGACCAGTGTCATGGCTTAAGAGAGCTGGCTCTGAACTACCACCTCCTGAGTGACGAGCTCCTTTTGGCTTTATCCTCTGAGAAACACGTTCATCTGGAACATCTCCGTATTGATGTTGTGAGCGAGAACCCTGGACAACATTTCCACACCATCAAAAAGAGCAGCTGGGACGCTATGGTGCGACACTCTCCTAAATTTAACCTGGTCATGTACTTCTTCCTCTATGAAGAAGAATTCAGCCCTTTCTTTAATGAGGAAATTCCTGTCACACATCTTTACTTTGGTCGCTCTGTAAGTAAGGCAGTGTTGGGTCGTGTGGGCCTACACTGCCCCCGTCTGGTGGAGCTGGTTGTGTGCGCCAATGGCCTGCGTCCTCTGGATGAAGAACTCATCCGTATTGCCAAGCACTGTACCCAGCTGTCCGCTATCGGCCTGGGGGAGTGCGAGGTCTCCTGCAGCGCCTTCGTGGAGTTTGTGAAGATGTGCGGCCGGCGGCTCTCACAGCTGTCCATCATGGAGGAGGTGCTGATCCCAGATCACAAATACTCCCCTGATGAGATTCACTGGGAGGTCTCAAAACATCTAGGGCGAGTCTGGTTTCCAGATATGATGCCAACCTGGTGATGGGGACAGTGTGTCAAGTGTTTTCCATGGCTGAGTCTCCATGTTTGCATTAAATGGGGGGGAAATATTGGGTACAGAGAGTACAACGTTTAAGTGAAGGAGAATTTCAGTGTGGCACCTGATCAACACAACGTTGACTGACATTCAAAACAAATTGTGCTTCATCCAAGGGTGATCTTGCATCTTAAACCTTCAGTTCAAAAGCAGTAGACATGAAGAAATGACATGTTATCATTGTATGGACATTTTTGTCAGGTTATATCGTCATTATTTCTTTATGAAAGTTATTTATGTAAGTGCTTTGATATATATACATAACAGGGCAGTTAAAGTTTTTAAAAAAGCAAGGTATGCTTATTTTATACTTGTGTTGAAGCATGGTCCTTCTACGCCTCGTTTAAATTAGAGCTAATAACATCTACATTTGGTCTACTGTCATTCTCGTCATTTGCAATTGCAAGAATGGCCAGAACCAAATGTCTGTATGAAGTTGTGTGACATAACAAATATTTACTTTTGCATATGATTCTGTATTCAAAAACATCTGAAACACATCGGTATAATCCCTCATTCGTCCAGGAGTGTTCCATTGTAGAAAAAGATTCAGCTGTAGTCATCTGGACTCTGTTTAGAAAAATAAAACGTTTCGACTCTCATCCAAGAGTCATTCTCAATCTGTGAAACAAGCCTGAGAACTCGGGTTTACATCCTACTCTGTGAAAGCACAGCGCACAGCGATTCATGTGAGTTCAGGACCCCAGAGCACCGTGCATTTTCATCTTAAAGCCACAAACCACTCTATTGAAGACAGTGAGGTGGAGATTCTGAGCAGGGAGAAAAGATGGTTTTGAAAGAGGAGTTAAGGAGGCCATCTTTGTTAAAAAAGAGAATCCTTCCTTAAATATTAATGGAGGTTTACGATTCAACCTTCCAGTTGTTTATAATGGTCTGCTGAAACCGTGGAAACGCCCGAGGCATTCGGATGCTAATTAAGGTACTCAGGAAATAGGGTGCCAAGTCAGTGAGCAATAGGCCCATCCCATTTGGTTTGGCCCATTATCAGGGGTCCCGCCCTGTGGGCAAGGCTTTCACAGAGTAGGATATAAATCTGAGTTCTCAGACTTGTTTCACAGATTGACTCTTGGATGAGAGTCGAAACGTTTAATTATTCGAAACAAAGTCCAGATGACTACACCTTAATCTTTTTCTACAGTCTGAAACAGTCCAGGTTTTCAATATATTTTAATAAGTAGAAGCACATTATAATTCTATGTAGGTGCTTAAGCTGAAAGACACGTCACTATCTTTATATGCTCTCAAACCCTTTTAATCTACACTGTGGATTTTCCTAACTCTAGGGTGATGTATATAGTGCACAAAAGTCTTAATTTAAGAATTATTGAAAGTATTGATCTAATTGTGTAGCCAGATGTGCTGTATTTTGACAGCCTACAGTGCACACCGGGAGTGCAGCGTTTAATAGTATTTGATCTGTAGAGGTTTCATTAGTATTTTGTATATTGTGCGCAGCCCTCTTGGCCTTCATCTGAGCATAAGAACCCAGGAGAGCGCGGACTTACAAGCACCATATCGTTTTTGTCAAAGCTCATGTCTAAACATCCACTAGATTCTGTTCAAAAGCTTTGGCAAATCGGAGTGTAACAAGATTTTTTTTCCTTTTAAGAAGGAAGTTGATAGATCTGTATATAAAATGCTGTGTTTGATTATGAAAAATAGAAATGTGCTCATTTCTGTGTTTCACCATCTGTCAGGAATTCAAGTTTCTTTAACAGTGGCTCTCGTCATAAGCAGTTATACTGTTAGATTTGTCATAACTGTTTTCACTATAAATCAAAAGTATTGTAATTTATTGATTAAAAGCTTTTGTAAATTGCTTTGCTTTACCATAAATTGCTATAATTATTTGTAAGCAGTGTAGAAGGTCAGTGTTTGTGAATTTGGCTTTTGCACCTTCACGCTGTTTATTATTTTATATACATTTCGTTTTACCAGCATTCCGGAGAATAAACTCATCACCAGACAATGATCATGATTTTAATGCTTTTATTTTCCCATTGACTTTTGTCTTTATTGGACATTCTGTTCACATTCATTTGCAAAATTACTAAATTGGTTAAACATCTGAAAGCTCTACATAAGAAATAGACCTCAGTAGTGACAACATAAACGAAAAATGGCAGTTAAATACTTAAACATTGTCTGATTATTGTCACTCCCTGGTTTTTGTTATAAAAAAACTTGATACATTCACACTGATGGTTTTTGTACTTGTATTTTTAAATCTGGTTGTCAGGAAATAGTTTTATTTTTTTCTGATGTGCAGTGCTGTGCAGCAAAAGCAGAGTCTATAAAATGGCTCTGGGGAAATTGCCCATCAAATCTCATGGTAATGGCACTTCCTCATATGTAATATCTATATAAGGATATTTCATTGGCAAATACCAATATTCAAAGTTGTAGTAAAGGTAAAAACTTTTGTTCAAAACAACTTTTTCATACGCCTCCAATAGACTCAAAACTATGTCGGCAAAGGACTGATGAGGCCTGAACGTGTAGTAAAATTTCCTTATGTCCATTGCTAGATTTTCCAAAGCAGGCTGGCCAAAGATGGCACTGTCATTTCCCAGGTATCTTGGTTCTCCACTGTACAAGTAGATCTTAGTGTAGTTTGTTTGTGTTCGACTGGATAGTTTGGCTCCCAGTTCAGTCAGTTTCCTGTATGTGCGATGAACAAACTGGGAGCAATCATAGGACTCAAACCAAACTGTGGCGTTGGGGTTGGGGTCAGAGAGCACGGTCCAGGTCTCATAGTAAATACCAGTCCTGTTGTCCTCCTGCACCCATTGGGCCAGGTCATTGAATTGGTTTCCTGGTGAAAGTCAGAAGAAAATAAATAATAAGGTAATAAACAAATAAAAATGTACATGACATTTTTGACTAACACCTCACCTGAGATTTCACTTATTTTCTCCAAGGTGCCATTTTGATACCAGTGTAAGTCATCTATGCCTTCAAAGAAGCAGGCAGCTCCCTGATTGCACCAGAATGGCGCGCTGACTTTGGGTCTAAGGTGAGGAAAGGTACAGTTGCCCAGCTGAAACAGTTCGTACCACTCCATGGTAAAATTAATCCTCATCTCGGAGCTACTGAAACCAATGGCATCATGCATAATATGCTGCAAAGAAAACAAACGCAGTACTAACATATGTGAACTCTTCAGCCGTTGAATGGGGTGTGGTTATGCTCTTACCACTTTTCCAAGAAGATCTCCATATTTGAATTCCCAAACAGGAGTTTGTAGTCGATACACTGAGATTACATCACTTTCTCTCATGTAGGCAATCCGTCCATCAGGATCCCCTGTGGGACAGAAGGGGTACAAGGCCTGGCAGTAGGAGTCCACATCTGGCCGATGGTCAAACCTCCTGTGGGCAACACCACAGAGGAGCACTTGGGCATACACGTACCTGTACACAGAGGTGCACTTTGACACCTCTTATTGGCCCCAACTGTCACTGACACAGCTTTTTACAGCATGTTTAGAAATAATAGTGACAAACCAGTCTATGACCCTCTACGTATATTTTTGGACCCTCCTGGACTTGGCTTATAACTTTGAATTAATTAGTGTATTTTTTTCATGACCAAAGAGTAAAAGTATAGATAATCATGCAAAAATAATCATCAAACGTACTTATTCTCGGACCACAAATAGCGATTTTTTAACCCAATATTTATGCCTATTCTATAGGATCTTGTGCTGTCACGTGGATGCACAAACTCATTCCTGACCTATGTTCTAATATAAAGATTATTTTATAAAATCAAAAGTGTCATTTATTCCTAGAATCAACATGTATGAACATTCAGCACTTTTCCTACAGATAGGTGAAAACATTAGTGGAGATAGTTGGGGACTGTCGGTGTCACATGATTATGTTTACAGTCAGAAAAGTCCACTTACTTGTAAGGAACAGGCCACTTCTGCTGTCGCTGTTCACCGCTTTTGAACTCGGCGCAAAAACCCAAGCCCAGAAAATAAAGAATCCAAACTAGATTGTGCGTCATTCTAAGTCTTGAAAGTAGCAGCAATAGACGAGTTTAGGTCGAGATCGTCTCCATTGCCCCGCACTTCCTCATGATGGTCACAGGAATGCAAGGAGCGGACACAAGATGGCGCTCAATTTGAATGTCCCGCACAGTAGAAGAAGACTGTCGTCTGTTGCCCCCGGGTCGTCCCCTCCTGTGGGTGTCCGCCATGCTTACGCTGCTGCGCCACTGTGGAAACCTGCTCACACCGAGGACGATTGCAGCCTTAAACAGAGGTTTTTACTCCGCGGACATGTCCAAACGCGTGGCTGTGGTGCTTGCAGGCTGCGGGGTTTATGATGGCAGTGAAATACACGAGGCCTCGGCGGTCCTGGTGCATCTGAGCCGCGGAGGGGCAAGTGTGAGTTAAACACAAGTGAATTAGTATACACAAGAGAATAACATGCATGCTGTCACGGAATACTGACTATCTGCTTTAAATTATAACTTATTCAGGTACATGCTTCAATCAGAGTACTTAGTATCGAGACTTTGAATAGTTTTAACATTAAAGCCGGTGTCCCCAACCCTTCTCATACGTAGTAAAAATTCTGACAAAGTCAGACCTCCACATGCTGTCTTATTATAATTATTAAACACTTTATCTTTTCAAACTTTGGGATGAGAGCTGATTGGATGTCCAGGGATGTCACCATGCTTTTGTGTCTCAAAAACCTGATCTAAAACTGTCCAAGTGACCCAAAATAAATAATAATAGATGCATGTCAATACAAATGACGAGCCAAAGAATTTGTGAGGGCGAGAAATTAGTTAGAAAGGTTTTAGTATCTACTTCCATATTTCACTAATGTGTCACCCCAGCTTTGAGTTCAACTAAACTTTGTGTGGGTTTTATTACATGAAACAATTAGTTCGCAACTTCTCTGACTAAACATAATGTAATTCTAGTGGTTTGCTGAAAGCAATGGAATTGATCAATGAAATGTATTACAACACATATCCTGACATGTTTTGTTATAAACACTAATAGGCTCCTCCCCTAAGTGGGACCTACTAACATCAGCTGCCCAGGAACTAAGGGTGGAAATCAGCACTTGAGCTCCAACCTGGTACAAAGCATCTCCTGATAATGTTAATGCGTATTGTGCACTGTCCCTGTCTCATATAAATATAACTAACTAAACCCAAGTACATCTGTGGCAACTGTTTTAAAATGCATTTGTTTGGGTTTGTCTCCATAGAGATGTTATTGTTTTACCTGGAATGTTCCACAGTATGGCAAGCTTCTCTCTCTTGCATTTATTTAAAGTACAGGTGGTGTTTCTTACTGTGCACCTCTCCACAGATCTGACCTGTATCTTGGTGTGGTGGTGTCACCTGCTTGTCTCCATGGAGATATAATTTTATTGCCGTACTGTGGAACATTCCAGGCAAGGCAATAACACCTCCAATAGTGTGTTGTGAGCCTCCTCCAGAAAAGTTACATAGTACACCTTTTAAACTAAACTAGAGTTCAATTTGCTATACTTTACAGGTGAATATGTTTGCGCCCAACATTGACCAGATGCATGTGATAAATCACCTCAAAGGAGAACCATCACAGGAGAGCAGAAACGTGTTGGTGGAGAGTGCCAGGTTGGCCCGTGGAAACATCCAGGACCTGTCCAAACTGAGCGTCAAAGATCACGATGCCATCATATTCCCAGGTTAAGCCAACCTAATGTGTCCGTTTACCATAATTTTCAGATGTCTTGTCGGCTATAATGAGGGTTGTATCTGCTTAGGGGGTTTTGGTGCAGCCAAGAACCTGTGCACATGGGCCGTGCAGGGGAAAGACTGCTCTGTGAACTCGGAGGTCCAGGCCGTGCTGCTGGCGTTTCACACTGAAGGAAAACCCATCGGCCTCTGCTGCATCTCACCTGTGATCGCCGCCAAAGTGTTCCCAGGATGTGAAGTCACTGTTGGCATTGAAAACGGTGAAAAGTATGTGTCTATTTTTGTTCGCATATTCTTTGGAGTATACCGATAACAATGTCAGTCCAACAGAAATGTTAAGTATCTGTAAAATGAATCACAAATGTGCAGAAATATCACCTGATACCCTTATTTGAAAGTTTACAACATAACATTTTCCATTAAAAAAAATATATATATATTTTTGTCACTTTTCTTTTTAACTATAAAGACATTTTGTATAACTTCAAAACAATATTCACAATATTATCTACAGTTTGATATAGTGCCCACCTCTATCTGCAGTTATTCATTTTAGCACAGTTCTGATATAGTGTTTTTCAATATTTGTGTAGGTATCCAAACACCACTGGTACAGCAGCTGCCATTAACCAGCTGGGATGCACGCACGTGAGTAAGAGTGTCAGTGACAGCCATGTGGATGAGAAGAACAAGCTGGTCACCACCTGCGCCTTCATGTGTGACGCGCCCATTCACGAGGTCTTTGATGGCATCGGTTCTATGGTGAAGGATGTGCTAAAACTGGCTTGATTTTGTTCGGTTTTTGGACTTATTTGAGGTAGATTCTTTTCTAAACACTTGGCAACGTGTTCCCATATGATTACAACTTCTGGACATACACATCAGACATAAATGATCGCATTTTGAATCAAATAAAAAATAATTTATTAACAGATGATCAAATTAACTGAACTCTGATTGTCCCAGTAAATATGGATGGGTAAAGTTTGTATGACATGTAAATAAATGCCATTAACGTCTAAGTAATTGTGACATTATTTTTTAAACAATACACAGCATTCATAGACATTTCACATCAAAGTTGTTGTGGGTAAGTTTTGCCATTTTCAAATACGAAAATAGTGAAGCACAGTCTTTTTCATTCTCAATGTTTACGATCACATCAATAATGCCATCAACTCCCTCTGAAGTCAACACTGTAGATGCGTTCGACTTGAACTTCTGTATCAAGTCCTCCTGACTCAATGGCTTCCTCCAGTGGCCATAAAAAGTATCACATGTCGCTGCATAACTTTGTCCATCATTTGTTTCCAATTCAACCTCACTATACATATTTTCAAAGCTTGGTTTGTTGTCTGCAGGTGACTCAATTTTAACTTTGGACAGCAATTCCTTAAGAGCTTTTCGATTTATTTGCGTCTTGTTAAAAGAATCGACAGTGATTTCGTTATCCAACAGAGCTGAGCAGGCGTTAAACTGAAATGAGTGCCTGGCTTGATGCTGTGATGTGGGTAAAGGACAGTTGATATACTTGGATGAGGGGACTCTAAGTATTATGCTACTTATCTCACTGGGTTCAAAGCTCCTAAGCGTCTCCATCTTTGCTCTTGCTGCAAGTGCTGCATCTGCAACCCAGTGCATTCCCAAATGAGCAGGAATCCTCTTGAAAGCGACATCCTGCTTATCTAGGGTCCAGTCAAACCTACCAGCAGCACAGTCGGGCAGTGCGCTTGGATTATAGTCCTTGTAGTAGATGCCAAATCCAGAGTCTATGTCTAGAATAGCTGGATTTCCTTTCAGGCCCAGTTGAACCAGATGTGCCGCCTCTAAGCCTCTCCGTGTGGCATTGCCTATGTGGAGAGGTTTGGTTTGGGTAGCAGTGTTGGCTAAGGGAGCACCTGCTGAGGAAGCGGCCACAGCCAAAGCATGACTGCACTGCAAAGCGGACAAACCCAGGAGTTTAGCTGATGCTGCTGCACTGCCCATCACCCCTACCACACTTGGAGGGTGAAATCTATAGAAATAAAAAAAAACAACAATTAAACACCAATAACAGAATATTTGAGGTGAGATACCCTGTTAACATTTATTTTCTCTATAGAGGACCAAGAATAAACATGATAGTGACAGATAATGATCATGAGATGCCTTTTAAAGGAGACATATGGTGCATTTTTGAGCCTTTTGAGTTTTCAAAAATCTGAGTTTTCATTTTTCAAATAATCACAACTAAGTACAGGGACGTGGGTGGGGATAGGGGGTAGGTGAAAACAAGAACGTTCTGAGCACTTGAGCCTCAGTTGCAGAAGCGTACAGGATACTTAAACAAGCATGACTCAATCCAAATACAACTCTGAGTAAAGGGCGGCAGTAGCTCAGTGGTTAGAGCACTCGTGAAAGTGGTGTGAGCGTGAGTGATTGGTGGTGGTCAGGGGGGGGCGATGGCGCAGATTGGCAGCCTCTCTTCTATCAGTCTGCCTCAGTGCCGCTGTGGTTACAATAGTAGCCTCTCACCACCGAGTATGGGATGAAAGAATGACTGTATTGCTTTGAGAAGCTTCGAAAAGCCTGTTAATGTGTGAGGCATTATTACTAATGATGAGGAAACCCTGTTGTAACGAGATTAAAGCTCTTTAAAGTTGGATTTGCATAATATGTGCCCCTATTAAAGATGGCTACAATGATATTTCCTTTCTGTAAACCACTGTGCCAAAGCCATTTCAATATTTATGTTTTACTTGACGGTAAGAAAACTCTCTGCCGTTGGTTTACACTGCTGAATGTTTTTACCTTTCGGGGATGTTGTGCGCTTCTCTGGAAAACCTCAGGAGCCTGCCCTGCACTTCGATGCCCACATTAAAGGCCAGGAGCAGTTCCAGCCCTGAGGGGTTTCGAGGCAGGACCTCTGCTAGTGCTAGTAGAGCAGGTAACACGGCTCCAGAGGGGTGAGTCGCAGGATACCAAGTGTCATCAAAGTCCATGGAGTGAACCTATTGGCAGACCAGTGGTGCTAATTAGAGCGTGTTCAAGGATAAATAGGCTTCACATGTATCACAGAACACCTACTGCAATTCCATTGACAAAGGCAGCATAATTAGGTGGTAGACTTATTTCTGACTTTCCCCAAATGATGCTCTTCTCCTTAGAATTGAATGACTGCAATTCGAGAGAGAAAAGGAAAGTTCGCAATTATATGTGGACACAAGTGTGGTGCCAGTACACAGACTTCGACACATACATAAAAAATATTTTTATATTAGGAGACATGTCTATTGTCCTACATTGTACCTGGCTGTAAGTGAGAGCTTTGTTGAAGACAGCTGTCCTAGTTCCAATGAGCCCGACACCCAGAGTGTCCAGCATCATCCTTTTGCTCCTCTTAATCACACCATCTGTTAACTGAGCGCTGTTAAGAGCATGGATGGCCACAGCAAAGCTCTCTGTAATGCCCTTTAAAGGTGAAATGAGGCAAGTCAGGCCAAAATTTTAAGCATAGGTCAATTAGGCTACACAAATAAACAACAGCGGTCTTACCTTGCGCTGCATTGTTCTGGACTGAAGTGGAAATGACGAGTTCTGATCTTTTATAGGCTCCTGTAGCCTGGAGGATGACCCGGCTTTTCCCCAAAATGCCATAAACAGAACTTTGTACTTTCATATTGACTCGTCTCAACTTCAGACACATTTCATAGACATAATTGACAATGCCAGTCTTTCACAATCGTCTTAACCATTAAAAAGGGAAGTGGGAGCCCTAATGTCTTGGCAGACGGCATTTAGGAATTTTTAAAGATATTTCCTGAATTATGTAAACATCTCATTACTTTAATACTAATTTGAACAGATATGTTGCATGGCCTACATTTACTAAATAATTAACTATTTTTTTTATTCAATTTACACAGCTGTGTGGTGGGATTTAATCAGATTAGGATTGGATTCACATCTAATACTGACATGGTGTCACTCTTAACTATTTCATGACGTGTATTTGAGAGTTTGTGTTTTGGGGTCACTGGCATATGGCTGCATTTCCCAGTTTGCTACGATGGGTGTCATTCTTTACATGTTTTATAATTGTGTGGGTTCGTGTTTATGAGAATCACTTGGACTTTCGTGAATGAAAATAATACTGTTCAATTTAAGTGTGGCTGAAGAGACTAAGTGGAGAAGGAGATGTAGTATTGTTTTGGCTGTAGGTGTTCCAGCGCCTCACAGTGCCCTGTACAACGCACGCGCACTGGCACACGTGGTGAGCACGGGCTTCATAAACAAGCTGCTGCCAGGCTGCTTCTGCTCACTTTCCTCTGAAGCCCCTCCAGTGCATGAAGGCGCACAGCACAGGGACCATGGCACTGGCAGATACGGAGCGCGGAGTGTCCCTTTGCGGCGACTCCAGCTCCCCCTTCTCAGAGATTATTGAGCTGAATGTCGGTGGGCAGGTGTATGTCACCAGGCACAAAACTCTGATCGCAGTGCCGGATTCACTCCTCTGGAACATGTTCAGCAAGAAGTCGCCCAAAGACTTGGCACGCGACAGCAAGGGGCGCTTCTTCTTAGACAGAGACGGCTTCTTGTTCCGCTACATCCTCGACTATCTCCGGGATCTCAACTTGGTGCTGCCGGACTATTTCCCAGAGAAAAGTCGACTGCAGAGAGAGGCGGACTTTTTTCAGCTGCAGGACCTCGCCAAACGCTTAAGACCCCAGATGAGTAAAGACAACTCCGTCAGTGAAGAGATCAGTCAGAGCGATACGGAGGAAGGTGCGCAGCAGTGCGGCCCCTCCGGAGCCATGGAGACTTTACGCACCATGTCTGCTACTGGGGCGATGCGCTCCCCGTCTTTAGACTCCAGAAGATCAGGCTACATCACGATAGGATACCGCGGGTCTTACACCATCGGGAGAGACATCCAAACCGACGCCAAATTCAGACGAGTGGCGCGCATTACCGTCTGTGGAAAGACGTCCCTCGCCAAAGAAGTGTTTGGGGAAACGCTTAACGAGAGCAGGGACCCTGACCGACCACCGGAGAGATACACATCCCGCTACTACCTAAAATATAATTTTCTTGAACAGGCGTTTGACAAGCTGACGGAGGCGGGCTTCCACATGGTGGCCTGCAGCTCCACCGGCACCTGCGCCTACACCAGCAACGACCCCAACGAGGACAAAATCTGGACCAGTTACACTGAATACGTTTTCTGTCGGGAATAACCATTTATTTATGCCCAATTGTAAATAAAACATTTCACAATTTAGATAATGTTTTTGAAATGTAGCCTATTGTTTTGGCTATAATGAGACTGTCTGATTTCTAATCTCTCAAAGAGCAAGCATTCCCTGTAGGCTCTTTAATGCTCTTTAATGCTCTTTTGTTATCTTTATTGATCTAGACTCTAGGTCTTGACCTAAACTATTGTACACATCGTCTTTAGGTCTGCATGTCAAACTAATGACAAATTGTCCTAAATGAATCCAACAATCACCGTGTCATTGTAACATGCTTCATTACAACTTTGTATTAGCAGGTTGAAATATGTAAGTAGCCTATATGTACATTCATAGTATATGTTCAACCTGTTGAGATGAAATAAACTTTTATTGTGATTCTCAAAAGCTGCATTATTTAATTTAATTTAATTTAGATTTAGTCCTTCAGCATCTTCCTGTGTTCATGGCTCTTGCACCGTGCTTTCTTTGACACGTAAATATTACAGAAGGTGGTGTTTTTGCCAGTTCATTCTGTCATACCAATTATACGTGTGAATTTAAATAGTGCAGCTGTGCATACATGATGTCATTATCATATCAAGTGTAATAATGAAAGGGCCAGCTGCACGCAAATAGGAGGGTGACTGTGCCAGCTACAGCACATTAATGGAGAGTCAGCGTCCAAGTGCAAGACTGTCACAATGGGGCAATGCCTAAAAACATGGGGAAATCTATGAGGGATTGAAACATTTTGCTGAACAAAGCAGCAAGGTAAATTTGGGAACGTTTTAGTTTTACTGAGGTTTTATTTCTATGAGGCGACTATAAGAATGAATTATCACACTAACCTCAGTGTGAAAAATGAGCCCACGGACTCTAATATACTTATATAATATTAGTACACCGGCCTGTTGTTTTTTTTGTTTTTTTTAATATTTTGATTATTTTAAACAATAATCTAAGCACTACACATAACTGACCATGCACAATTGAACTGTTGTTGATTTGTATTCAGAGCAGGGTCCGTAAAACTTTGAGTTCCTGAGTTTTTAGATCAAAGTCAGTTTTATTTGCACATCTCAACTCTAAACCTTGAAGCAAAGCCCTCACAATTTTAATGACATTTTGACAAACCCATTTTAGAAATTATTTTATGATAGGCATCAAAGATGGAAATGTTGCTTATTTTGTACAGACATTTTTCACGGTCTTTTCAAGATCTTTAATAAACGCTCAGATACAAAACTATCAGCAGAATTCTATCTTCATTATACGTTTCAAGATGCATTATGATACCTTTCTGGTGGAGAGTCTGCCATGTACGTTTCTCCATGTTATGGCTTTTCCCGGAATGTCCCGAAGTATGGCATTAAACTGGAGACAAGTATGTGTCGCCACAAGGTCAAGTTCCACGCCAGATCTGGAGAGGCGAGCCTAAAGTAAGAGTGCACGTTTTGTGCAGGGAATTTATTAGCAATAAAAACACAACAGCTCTTCCTGTTTAATTCAATGTATGGGGTTTAAAATGAACAGATACTATGAGATCAGGCAATGAACAGTGAGTTGTGGTGATGTTTCTGACAACACGTTAAAAGGATGTGTGTGTGTGTCAACGCTAATGCTAATGCTAATGCTAATACTACTGTTGAGGCCTGTCAAAATAAATGACAACAATCAGACAGTCTTTACTTTATAATGCAACTTTTTGGTTGTTTACTTTATCGTTTCCATTTAAGTTTTGAGACAGAATGAGGTAGTGTGCCATAACGCTGTTGTGCAAAGAGCCATGGATAATTGTTATATAGTGCACCTTTAATAATATCAAAGTGCACATCTGAAATAAATAGAACAATTATTACTTCATTCTTGGCCAATTAGTGCAGCAAAAGATTATAATGATTGCTTTAAGGGGAAACGTCAAACTCTTTCACTTAAGGCTTTTACAGCTGCTGTCAAATGGATTTCTACGGTCCTTTATGACCAATTAAGATGGATTACTTGCACAAATACATGGCTGGATGGATGTCTCTAAATTATAGGGATGCAGCAGAAACCACCAAATTTCTTTAGCAATTAGACCTTTCAGAGCACGGCTCCAAGTGACCTTCACTACAGGGGAGACCAATTATTGAACATATGTACAGGCTCTGGAGTAATGTACTGCACAGACAGATGTTAAATCAGTCCTTCAATTCTAACAATATGATGACCAGTGACAATCAAATACAAAGATTTCTTTCTGGAGAAGCAGAATAATAAATTATGACGAGCCATACCCTACAAATCAAATGATGTAGGACAGGGCAGGGCTCCCAGAAGCTCATCGTTCCACACGCAGCAGAAAGAATCAAATAAATGTTAGTTATCTGTCGGATCAGATTCAAAGTGCCATTCAGTACACAGCATTCACAGGGGCTTCATCCTGTTAACTTTTCAGCGTTACTTCTACATGAACGTCTGCAATCTTCTATTTGTAGACAGAGAAAGCTGTTATGCAACACAGACTAAATCAATACGGGTTGACAGGTTGATCTACTCCAGGTGCAGCACATGTTTCTTGTGTATTTCTTAGAACTGTCAGCAGCCCTGTAAAAGTGGTGCCATGCAATGTAAGTGAGGAGTTTTAGAAGTGCACAACATCTAACATCTGCTGGATTCTAGGCTGACAGATGTCTGCCTCCTGTGACATGTTTACAGGTCATAGCCTCATTAGATAATTAGGCAATCAAGGGTAGCTTTTTATTTGGAGATGTTCCATGTTCTTTTAAATAGATTTGATTAGCTGGGATTACATGTGGTGGTCATCATGGCAGCATGTAGGCACAAAGACCAGTATCTTTGCAGAGAGTCCCAAACACATTTTTTTTTGCTGCAGCATCTGCTGGAGGCAAAACGATTAGATGTTCTGGCAGGCATCAGATTTATGCTGCGACATATGTAAACATCACAACCAAGAACAATTTATCCAACAAAATATCAGACAGAGGCATGTCATCAAACCAATGCCCCAAATTTACCTGGTCAGTGAGTGAGTAATATAGTCACGAGGAGGTTATCTGTTATCAAAATATGTAAATACTTAGGCTAAGGCACTGGGTGAATGTAAAGAAAATTATCAAAGAGCTAATGTTCTGTGTTGACCTTAAAGGCCGCAAGCAAATGTTCATAATATGCTCCACGCTTTCATGACTTATTGAGCTACTTTATCTTTCAAACTAATCGGCAGATAAAAAAATATTCCATGACACATGTGCCCCAGATCCTATTTCATAATTTTCTGAATGAAAAATAGTGCATAGCTTTACTAAGACCATTCGACTTCAACCATTGTTTTTCCTTTCACATAAACCCATATTTGTTTTTATACATTTTATATTGTTTTCAATTTCATTCATATGCATGAAATAAGTGGGACGAGGGGCAAGGACCTAAATGACTGTGCAGGACAACCAAGTGACCACCCTAAACATGTCCTACTGTCTATGGGATTTTGTGAGATTTTACTGGGATCTTTGTCCAACATAGGACAGATAATTGTCCAATGGGATTCTGAAAGGGTTCCTAGGACTTCTTTTGGCTTATTGGATTCTTATAGGATTCTAATAGGACATGGTAAAATCTTTTATGACGTTTTGATTAAGGAAAGAGCGTGTGTAAATGTGTGCGTGGTTTTAGCCTTCAGACTTATTGTTGTCATCGCCATTTTGAAGACGTCAGCACATGCTGTTGCATATTTCCGCTGTTAAATAGTCATGAAAAACATCAAAATTGAAAATGAAAAGGGTTGATACTTAAAGAAGACAGACGTCATGGGCTTTGATCCTTATCTACAGCGGCGAGTTGCTGTCAACACTTTAAAGCAGCGACAACTTGTCACAACAAACTTTTGCGGACATTTACCTAGCTTCTTGTCCACAAGCCCTCTGCACCGGACAAGCCCTCAAAAGCTTTCAATACTTCTTTCATACTTCTGATGTGTCTGATCCTAAAATAGAACACACGGACTGTTGGAAAATAGGCTTGTTAAAACTGTCTGCAGCTAGGCTAACATTTATAAGCTTAGCTATGCAATAATATGTAAACTAGCATTAGCCAGCTGCTAACAACCAGAAACAAACAGCTCAGCGCTCAGTCTGGAGTGATTTCATTTAGTCCGCTGTCCCTCCTGACCACAGTAACACATTTCTGGACAAACAGGGTCTTTGGGGATGTTACAGAAGAGGAATCCTTTGTTCTGAGACTTCTTCTTGGCAAAGCCTACAGCGCAACATGTGGCTTTTGCCCTCAACATGGCAGTAGCAACGAGTGTGTGACGTCACTTCGGACCCATGAGTTCAGGTTTCTTAAATGAGGAGGATAACGGCACATTAAAGATCCAGTTAAATGAGCGGGACAAGCAGTACCTGGAGATGTTGCCTTGCTTTTGGCGATTGATCACGTTTGCAGTGGAGTCGGACTGAGCGACAGGTGGTTAGAAGACTTCCATTCACTACATTCTTCATTCACAGGCGTGCTTTGATTGTGCCGAGACAGGTGGCATTTAAACATTCAGGAGGATTTCTGTGAAAAGAGAAAGGTCATATGATTGTAAGGAGGCAAAAATACCAGCAATATGACATCTTTTGACAGATAATGAGTGATATTTGATATCTATTTATGTGAGATCCCACTAAAATTCTTCTCTTGCAAATTTACACTTGTAGTCCAGTGACCATAAAGCAAATCTGAAGTGAATGAATGAAATTATTAGCACAAATTCGGTCTGAATTAGTCTATAATGAAACATTTCAAGATTATATTGACATTAAAATGACAGCACCCAATAGGTAGCCAATTATGATCTTATGAATGAAGTTCATACTGATTCCAGAATAGCTAACACAACTCTACATCACATCTTTAGTCCCTGGTCAGTTATATCGACTTGCATGAAAAATTACAGACCTTGGGTGTTTTGTTGGTGCAGAAAACTGGTTTGTATGTTCTGCTTTTTGATTTCCCAAGATGCTGTGTGGTAATCACTGGATTCTCTTTGGATAAGCCTGTTCTTCTAGTGCCGTGTACTCAAACCTCCTGAAGGGATAACTCTGCTGAGCACATGCAGTACTTGTATCTTGGCTCTGTTTAAATGCTAACAATAGCTCCAACAAGGAAGACATTTTTAAATTTAGAATAAATTAGTAACCCTATTCCACTCAGCAACCGCTTTTTCCAGATTGACCCTTCCAATTGATGCTAGTTCAAATTGGCAATGAAGTCAATTGTAATTACTGGGATCTGATTAGAGAGTTCTGTTTCCGTGTACAATCTTATATGGTGTTGAATTAGAGTCGGCTGTTTTCCCGGCTGTTCTTTACAAGTTTTCTCTTTCACGTGATCCTTTTAAAGGTAAACAGGGCAGAACTGTAAAATCTGAATGCAGTGATATTATTCAAGGGCCATAGTTTTTTGGGAAAACCTTTTCCCTGAACCATGAATGTAACATTTAAGCTAAATCAAATAGAGCTGAGTAATACTCAGCTGTTTCTCTCACTGCTCTCATAAAGAGAACAGATTATATAATGCAGAAATGATGTAATTGTGTTAGTAGTGCAAGCACATGAGGAATTGATACTATTACCAAAAGTGGTGATTACTATCGTGCTGCAGTGCTGCATTATTTGTGATGGTTTGGAGAGATAAAATGTAATTTTGTAATTTGTCATTTGTAATGCCATACTGTATGTCCAAAAACTATAGTTGACAATAAATAATTTAATATTCAGGGACTGAAAGGGAGGAAAAACAGCTACAATAACTGCATAAATCAGTCAATGTATTGTGAGTTATTAAATACAATAATTTCATTTAGGCTCATGTTAACAGTTACACTACGGCAAACCAAGAGTGCGATTTGCACTCTGAAACTAATGTACTACCTAAAGCCTTGCTCACATAGCAAAGTAAACAGTGTAATAAGTTATTAAAAGTGGCCACATGTGTGAAACAGAACCAGTTGGTCCAGCTGTGAACTGAATAAACACTAAACAGCATGTCTCCCATCACCGCTGAGGTGGGCAACATGGCAGCCTCCTCTTCCTCTCCGGGGAGCATCCTCAGCCTCATCTCTTAACCTGCTAATCTCCATCTGCAGCACTGTCCCCACTGTCTGCCAGAACACACCACGTGGAAGAGTCTATTTCTACTATTGATTACGTTATCAGGCTAAAGGTGGTGGTGGGTTTTAAAGAAGCAGCTGGCCCAGTGGGTGACTCAGCACTTTTAAGAGCTCAAACTCTGTGTAGAACTCAATAGTAGAGGTCAACAGCTGCTACACCCCGGTCAGGAAATCATACAGGCTCACAGAGTTTATGAAAGGGTACAGAGGATTAAGGGGGGCAAGACTTAAATAAGCAGCCAATTATTAGTGGCACATTTCTCAATACTGTATGCAAAGTAATGTACTGCTTATGGGTATCACCACTAATGCTACTAAATATCATCTAAATATTAAATATATTGAGATGCTAAATTTGGTGATACGGCATCAATATTGTGGGATGCTGTATTGTCTTGACTTTGTTTTTGTATATATTTTTAAATTTGTATAAATATTTGTGATAGCACTACAATTGTCTAGAGATAGATAACAAATGCAATACATTTGACATTTTCACTGTTTTGAAGATGAAAATTGGTTCAGTTAATATACAGTTTGTGCAAGCAATGGTGTTACAAAGAACTGCTGAGGTTAGAAAACTTAAAAAACAAAGACTGGACTGACATTAAAATTGAAAATGGACACATTTTGGACCAAGACTTTGGACCAAATGGGACCTCTACTCTAAAACAGGATTTGATTTCTTTGGATGTCTTTTGTGGACTTTTTTTTTGTTCTTTCTCTGGTTGTGTTCTGTTTTTTTCTTTTCTGTTTTATATATTTAAAAACTGAAACAAGTGATAGCCCTAGTCATTACTTTGATATTACTTTGATATTATTCTTTTACTGAACACAAGTTAACTTGAACCCGCTCACATGGTCGAGGAAGTTTTCCAGACAAATCTCAAGTTACTGTTGCTGCTTGTGCAATGTGATATTGTTTCTTATCTCACTGACTCATTTGCAAATGTAAGGAGCCGAATCCTCCAGAAATCAATGTGTGGGTTTAGATGAAGGGACACATCCTCTGAAGTCTGACATCCTCAAGTGGCTCGCATTACAATGAGAAACGGGAGCTTATCCCAAATGCTCGGCTTAGTGTGTTGTTAATTAAGAAAAGGATTATATACTCCAAAATAATCCAAACAGTGACACAGAATTACTCCAGCGCAACAGCATTGATCATGAGAAAAGGATTCAGTCGCGGCCTAAAGCGGTTGGTTAATTAACAAGCTATGAAAACATTTGGTTCTTTGTGGTAAATTGTTCAACGTGGAAAAACCCTCAATGTCTTTATATAGCATCTTTGGTAACCACGGCAACAGCACCAAGGCTATAAAAAACGAACTTATTTTTATTTAGAGGTGTAAGCGAACAAATGAACAGGCTTTTCTTTTAAAGTAATTTCAACAGTTATATAATCATGTTAAATAAACTTAGATCCGTCTTTCTTTGCACGGTAAAAAAAAGGCACTTGTTGGCAGTCTGTGTGTTCCAGTCCATTGCTTATCTGCCACTCCTCCTGAGGACATAAAGTATGAGCGCAGGAAAGCATGAAATTGAGTTTGGAGACAAATGGACATTACAATGCTTTGATTATAACCTGGAGCAAACATGTAGCCCATTAGGAGGGTAACAAGCCTCAAACAAATACTCAAATAAACGCTTTCCCTTCCTCCTCTGATATGTGCATGTCCCACAGCCGCTCGGTTTAATGATGAACCAAGTTAATGGCTTAGGTCTATAGACTGACAGTAACGAACATGCAGTTTATGCTGGGGGCAGCTGGTGGTTGGGGTCTGGCAGCTGTTTCTGTTCATTAAAAGCTGTATGTTTGGAGATACACGTGAGCGGTTTGAACTATAATTGATGCCAGCAGTGCATTCAATAATGAAAAAAGGCAGACCACAGGGCAATGCATTCATCAGCATCGTTTACATACCTCTCTGGGCTTTCATTTAGATTAGAGGATTTGTATGAACAGTTTGCCCGAGAGGTAGAGGACAGTTGACATTTACTCACAACAAGACACGTTTGCATTTTATCAAGTGCTGTAAAGAGGAACGGTATGATAAGTAAGGCAGTCCTCGTGGCTATAAAGCCGAACAAATAGTGGCAGAATGATTGAGGAGTGCGCTCCCTGAGGGTGCCCTGTCCCAGCTCCGTCCTCCTTTGCTGGCAGTGAAGTATGAAGACGATAGCAGCTGGATATTAACCTGGGACTGCAGGGCAAGCGCCTCGGCAACCTTTACTCATCCATTCTGCGGCCTCCAAGTCGGCATGCATTCCAAGATATCACTTTGATAAAGCTTTGGTTATTTTTGTTTGGAAGTCTATGGATAAAAAGCTTGATTCTTGAGATGTTATTGCTTTCCATAGTATTATTTTCAACTTGTCTATCTTGCATTTCTTTTTTTTGTTTGTCTTCTGTTGTTTTGTTACTAAAATTGAGTCCTCTCTCCATAGATCTGACTTGTCCTTGTCACCTGCTTCCCTACATCCATGTTTAAAGAACATACAACAGGTTTTCATGTTTTTCTATTTATGACTTAGTTTGATGGGATAGAACCCGTGTTAAATATTTATCATAGTTTGAAATCAATAAAGTAGCAGTTTGTGAAGAAAATTAAAATGTGAAAATCACTGGATGCTGCTTCCATCGGGAACTTGAGTTGAATAACTGACATGGACGCTCGCACAAGTCGGAAAAGAACTTGGGAACTCGGGTCAAAAGCCGCTGCTTCCACACCTTCCACGCCTGCTGTGGAGATGGACTAATATCCAATATTGATTGGTCAATTTATGTTAATATTTTGCGCTCTTTGACTAAACTTTATTACATTTAAGGGTTTACTGTCAGTTGTTCATAGTTAAGGGCAACAGCTTTCCGCGAGAAAGATCAGACTGTGCTGTTTAATACTTTAGCTAGCTAAAGTAAGAATAATATGTTGTCCAAAACAAACAACAGCCTAATGTGTAGCTTTTGAGAAGGCTAACAGCGACAAAACTTACATTGGTCACATCAAAATCCAGACTTTCCGGGATAAAAGTGCATGAATGAAGCAGAAACCCCAACTACACCGAGAGAGACTGCACATGTCCAACCAGGAAGTAGCATTACAAACATCACCAAATGGTGAAACTTGGGGGAAAATAGCATCATTTTGGGTAAAATCTTATATTAGAGCTGGGCAGTAATTAAAATGCTTCAACTGTGATTAATTGCATTCTTCAAATGAGATTTATCGCGATTAATTGCATGTCGCTCGAAATTGTCAATAAACGTGCAAGTGCCATACTGTGGGACATCCTGCATGTAGAAGTAGGTCCGCAGAGCGTGCAGACTGTACACCTGAAAAGTTACATACTGCACCTTTAAGTAAAGATGTGTTTTGAACTGAAAAAAGTATTTGGTGGGTTTCTTTCATCTTTAGCCAACATTAAAGTCAGTAAAGTGGTTTTACTGAATCTTAACTAAAGCATACAGTTACGAAGTTTTTCCCAATACTATGTGTTAGGGGAAAAGTGTTGTCTTAATCATTCCTAGAGTTGTAAGGAGAGGCAGGAGACTCTAGATGTCTGAGGCAGTAGATGATACAATGAGAAGTGCAAAGAATACCACTTCTGTGAAACGAATTGACTAAGGAAACTGATAATGTTAGAGAAGGGCACATACTGTAGCAGTTGGATGATGCCCATCATAGATAGAGCTAACCACATAGATTTTTTACAATGGTAGACATGGAGGTGTCCTTGTAAAGCCTATGCACAAGATGGAAAATCTATGTGCATAGAAACACTATGTACATATTTTTCTGCCAGCGAGAGAGTTAATCTTTCACTCAACCATCATTTCTCCATTGGTGTCAATTTGAGTCCCTTATAAAGGCTGCCAGGCACAGAACCATTTCCACAACGTCACCTGAAATTGTTCATATCAATATATTGACAAAAGCTCTGCTCGTCTGTTGTAGCTTGAACAAAACAAGGAGCTTACAGTGCAGGAAATGATGGGTTCTGAAAGGCTATTCACTATACAGTAATTACAGCGCTGTGAGCGAGATAATGACTTTGAATAGACCACAAACAATAGACAGGACTGACAGCCTCACATACTTGTGGAGCTTTTTCGGATAAAATGTTGCTTGCTTTTGGCTGTGGTGACAATGTGGCCTCACTGCCTCAATGTGGCGTCTGCCTTATAGGAATCTGTACTTTTAAATTTGTGGTAAAAATCCCCAATTATAACAAAATTACACATCCATCATTTATAGTGAGAGTGAAAACGATTCTCTTCGCTGCATAAGCCTCATTAATTACATTCTACACAATGCCTGGTTGCAGTCGGTTGGTTTGATTGATAATGATAGCAATTCATTTCAAATAATCTCATGCAGTGATGTTTGTGGGCAAACATTTTCTTGCACAGATCTAATTTTACAACTAATTCAGAGAAGGAAGATGGATTTATTGAAATCTCAGTGAGCGTGACCTTCAAACCTTCTTTCTGATTTTGTCAATTAAACTATTATAAATAGACAAAATATTTTATGATGACATTATTTGTCATTTTAAAATGAAATGTCTTCAATTAATTATTCATATGCACACCTTGTGGAAATGTGATCATTTGTTGATTGATTCAATAGACTTAGTGACTCAGAGGACAGCCATTAAACATATTTACAAACAAAATACAAGGCAAAACATAAATAAGCCATGAGTTTTACTGCATTAAAGTTACCACGCTGACAGCAGAAAAGTGTGGGATGTAAAAACATACAGTGAGGCCCCTGCTTGTGCTAATTACGTCTATGGCTTCATGGCTCATAACACCATCAGCCATATGTTCATGTATCAGTCAAATATGGAATAATAATCAATATTTGACACTGATCATTTTTGTCCCAGTCTAACCTGTGAGTCATTGTTTGTCCAGGTCTTTTATTCTATCCTTCAACAAAAATTGGTTCACTTGTGAACTTAACAATTTGTGGGCCCGTCTATAGATTGGAAAATAATGATATAGATTGCAAAAACTCAAAATAAGTCATAAATTCAATAAATAAGAAAGAAGAGTGAAGCTTGCTATTTTTAAATCAGTCTGAGGTCTTTAAAATGAAATTTCTAATACATATTTCCAGTTTAATAAAGGGATGGATTAACACAGCTTTTTGTTAATGGCCTCGGCATTTTAAACCAGACGGTTGGAACATGAAAATCTTGCTAATGTTCCCAACGGGCAAAAGAACTGAGTATTTTGTGAGATCAATCCCAGCTCTTATGTAAGGTTTGTGCGGAGAAATGGATTGTTATAAATACAGTGTGTTTATGAGGCAATTATATCTCCAGAGGCATTATGGGTGCAATGCAGAGATGGTGAAGTTGAATCCACAATCCTTTTCCTTCTCTTTTGTAAAAAAAAAAAAATCAATTGTCAAACCAACTAGAAGACAGCGATGTTGTAAAGACATATACACTTCAAAATGTGTCTATGTCTTGGAGCATTGGGTTATGAAAATGTTGCTTTAAAGTTCTAAAGAAAATGATTGCTGCATCAACACTTTTAATAATATGCTTGTTTTGTGGCTCATTAACAACCCCAAAATGGACATCAGACATCGGACACATTTATGCTTCAGGACTAATCACTCTGAATAAGAAGAAAAAGTGAAGAGCAATGCTGATGTTGCTATATTGGTCAAGAGTCAAACAGACTTTTTGGCTGATTCAACATTTGAGACCATTATCATCTTCTCTGAAATTAATTATTGCAGCAATATATTCTGATGCAAATAAAAGTCAGAGAGATGTTTTGTGTCAGAGGGCAATTATGCAAATCGCATCCAAAGAGTGTCTCCACAAAGCAGCAGTCAAAGACACATTTACGTCAATGAGATGAAACCATGACAGTTGCAAATAGAATCTGTCTGACATTCTGTGAGAGCCAGGTGTGAACACGTCACTAAAACTAACATCCCAACATCAAATGAAAGGTCATATTACAGCGTGTGTCGCCCTCCCTTTATGTGTTTTTTCGGATTAAATTTCAATTAACTTGAATGGACCGTGACAGGCCATGAGCGTCGGGATGGAAGTACTACTGTAACGCCTGTCTGTTTGAGGCACAGTCTATTTACTGGATCTGTGGAAAATATGATTGACATGTGGTTAATAGCCTCCTCACAATGTCCCGTTCTAAAGACTATACTAAAGCACACACACTGTGTCAAAGCCATGGGTAAAGAAGCAGCAATGTAGAGTAAAACATAGTCTTGTGAAACATCAAATATGAGAATTTGTATGGCATCATCATGATATAACCCTTGGACTGTAAAATATTGATCCATTTCCGTGTGGTATAGGTATTTGAAAGGGCAAGTATTTTCTCAGGTAGTACCGGATGTGGTACCACACTGACTCACTCTGTCAGTGAGAACAGTAAAATACACAGCACATTTGGACTGTAGTTACATTTTGGTAAATCAACATCATTTGAAGGATTTAATTAGAGTTAAATGTAAATATATGACAATGACATGGGCAGTGACATACACTGGAGTTTATTTTCTTTTTTTTCACTTCACTGCAGTATTTATTAAGATCCACATGTAATAAGCGTCATCTGAATTTTCCTGTTGTGTCATAATATGATGTAAAATGTGATTATATGTAAATAAGGTCAGTATGTGTTACTCTGCACGTTTTGATCTATGAGTGGCATGTGGTTAATAATCCCAGTGTTCAGTGCAGTCACTGTCCTCTCTCTCACATCTATAAAACACCAGAGGAAATGGAGAATCAGTCATGCAGGTCAGCCTCATCTATAGCACGAGGAGCAAGGAATAATAATATAAAAACTAGTTCTCCTCTCCCCAGGCATAATAGTCTGCATATCAGGATGGCCCAGCTGCGTCCAGCTGTCTTATCGTCTCAGCCTGCATTGACTGGCTTTCTTCTCTTTCACGCTGCAAAACTACAAACAGGCAATTCTTTGCCTTCCTTCCTCATACCAAATGTTTTATCTCCAATAGTATATTATGAGATTCTGGGTCATGTTTCAGCTTTAATAACACTACACTACACTAAAATAAAGAAGAATGCCAATATATTTTAAAATATCTTCTATTATCCATTTAATGGTTTTTACAAAGAGGTTTGTAATTCAAATTGGCCAGATGTATTTCCCTCCAGATATAGATCAGAAAATATTTTTATGAAGACTATTGCACAGCTGTGTTTATTTACTGAAAGAAAAAAGATTGCTTAGTATCTAAAATACTACCTTTAACTAAAGATGAAAAAGTTTAAATAATAAATGATAATCAGAAGCCGTGTGAGGTTTATATTAGAAAAAAAAAAAATCACAATTACAGCTTTAAACTGATACTGATTTTACCTGAGTCTCAAAAATACCTTGGAGATCGCTCTGGGTCACACAAGCAAATTGAAGTTGTTCTCCTTCTTGATTGTAACATGGCTCTGAATATGCAGAGGAGGCAAAATAAATGGTTTTCAGCCATTTCAAATCAGACTGTAATTTAAATTAGTAATCTTCTTGGTTATTTTTGGTCTCCTATTGATATCCTATTTCCCACTGTGTTCACATTTAATCTCAGTCGACAGAGACGCACCTGCACACGGCTCAACAGCACAGTTACAACCAAAGCTTCACCATTCAATCACTATTTTATTTTTGGAGGGCGCCACATGCTCCAAGATTGACTGCGTCGTGGGTGCCCTTTTGTGAGGCAGGGATTAGAGTCCATAATCATCCATAATGAGGACAAGCAGGGATCGGAGCTGATCGTTTCCTCATTGAACCAAAGGTCAATGATCAATATCTGTCCAAGTTTAGTTTTTACGTCTGCAGCAAAGAAAGGCACCAATCTGTTGACTATGAGCACTCCATTACCCCCGTGCCACAGGTGAGACGCACTTTCACTCCCACTCTGTTTGTCATTAGCGTTTGGAGCTGGAGGTCTTTCATGAAGCTGTTTTTCAATGTGACATTTCATTTGGGCGAGGTCGAACTAAATTGTTTATAGAGAATGAATGTGCGAATGAATGGTCTGTGTATGTTTGTCATGTGACTAAGTGTACCATAGTCTTCCTCCATAGTCTTGGGTATTCCTCAACTCTAAGATAAAGCAGGTTGAAGAGACTCTGTAAATCCAAATGACACCTAACATTGAGATAAAATAAAGTGACGAATACTTGTCGGCAAACTAGGGCTGCAATAATTAACCGACTAATCATGATTATAATTGCTATACATTAATAATCAAAGTTGTATTTTGATCATCGTAATCGTTATCAGGACTACACACACTTTACTACACGTGCAAAAATACCTTTCATAACAAAGAAAGTGGAATTATTAAATCAAGATGTCAAAAAAAAAAAAAAAATCTGATTTTCATTAATAATACACTTCATTCATAAATATTATCTATCTAAAAGCCTTCGGTCACCATATTTTAACTTTTCTTTGGTAAAACATATTTAAAAAGCCTGAATGCACAATAGAAATGATAGCTTGAATAGCTGAGTTGACTAATAGAAAAAATTATCTCTGACTAGTCGACTACTACAATAATCGTTGACCGCCTACACAGCTACCTACAAGTATGGTTTTTATATTATTTGGAGAAAACATGATGTAAAACATGGTGAACAGTTCAAAATTGCAAATCTTAAAAACAAAACATCAAAGAAAAGTCGCTTTATTCTGTAAGGCATCATGGACAGAAACGAAAACATGAATACACTTCACTCAAAAGCTTTTTAGACCGAAGCCAAGTGAGCTTCACACACATTTTTTATTCGGATTAAATCAACAATCTTCCATTCACCTTTTCTAATTGTTTTCAGTAAAAATACAGCCATTACACTCCGGACTGTTCATCATTATTGCCTCAGAGCTATAACAGATATTAGTAGTGTCGGTGTAATCCCTCATTCGTCCAGGAGTGTTCTATTGTAGAAAAAGATTCAGCTGTAGTCATCTGGACTCTGTTTTTAGAAAAACAAAACGTTCCCGCCCTGTGGGCAGGGCTTACACAGGGGTTCTCAGACTTGTTTCACAGATTGAGAATGACTCTTGGATGAGAGTCGAAACGTTTTGTTTTTCTAAAAACAGTGTCCAGATGACTACAGCTGAATCTTTTTCTACAAAAGATATTAGTAGTGCATTTATTAGGCTTTATTTTAGGGTAGATCTATTTGTAAATTAAAAGAATGCTGCAGCACAGTGAAGGTTTACTTTAAGTGGATATATAATCGCATCTGTGTGGAGGTTTTTGACCATGTGTGATGCTGTTAAGTGCTCAAAAGCCATGGCAACAGGTCTGCAGAGACTGACAGCAACTAATTATAGAAGAAGTTCAAGCTGCAGGTCAATAAAAGCTAAAGTACCACTTCCAAGAAAAAGGGTGACCAGGTGTATGACAGATCTTTATTTTACCAGTCACATTAAATACATAGAATACTTGAGATACTTACCTTACATAGGAGAAAACCGGGGTCAGATGTGTGTTGTTTGTTACATCACTTATTTGCAGTTTACCCAGTGCGTAAAGACTACAATTAGACTCACGTGAGTAGATTTTTTGGGTAACTGTAGTTTTAATTTCTATTTTGAGTAGATTTACAAACATATATTGTATTTGTCCTTGAGTATAAGTCTAGTCTAGTCTGGTGTTGTAATTGTATTTTTATTTGTATTTTTTTAATTGATACATTACATTTAATACATTTAAAATCAGCAATGCATCCACCGCTTTGATTGACAAGAGCTCAAAGAATACGCTAATTGTGGTTTTAACAACTTCATTTAGCGTTTAACTGTTTAATTTATGATGTCTTATAAAAAGACTGATCTAAAATTTTGTGAAAAATAACTTTAAATACTTTTACATAATTACAAATTTGGGGCAGTACTTATACTTTTAATTGAATACATTTTAGCCATGGATCTGTACACATTCAACCACAATTTGCTTAATAGCATCTTCCTCTTGAGACCCCAACAGTGGATTTGTGAACACTGTATTACACATTTTGACTCAGTTCTCATGTTTCCTCTCACAAACACAAGCTTCTTTTGGTGGCAGCGCTTCACCAGACCCTCAAAGTCATTAGTTGGTTGGAACCATGTCCTTCTCAGTCACAGCCTGGAGATGGTGAGCCACTTCTGTACGAAAGGTGCCCTGAGGCAGACTCTCAGAGATGTGGCTATAATAATAATCAGAAGAGGAGGAGGCCCTAAGGCGCCCCAATATTCCTCCTTGTATTACACCTACTGCCGAATCCGTGGCATTATCACGCCTTCTCTCCTTTGCTTTACAAATAGGGCACTTATTGTGTACTGAAAATTTCAATATTTTGTTCATTTGGGAGCTCTGACGCGCCAAATTTTTGGCTTCGAGGTGTGCAAATTTTCATGACTTTTCGTCAGTATTCACTGGGTGAAAAATAGGGGTCCAGAGAAGGAAGAAAGGAAGAAAGAAAGCAGAGACGTGCATGCGTTAGTGAGTGTTTAATTGGGCCTAATTGATCACGCACCGTTTGACAGTGACAGAAAAGGTTCATTACAAAGCTTCTTCTGCACCCAATGTTCTGACATGTTTTAAATTAATATGTTCAGTATTGTTTGGATAGTGCTTAAAATTAAGGTTATTATTAACATGTTCAAAATTGGTGAATTATTCCATTTATATGGAGCTTCCATTTAAAAGAATATTAGACTCGCAATGAATATAGTCCTGTATAGTCCATGTCATTTTTTTGTATTATTATTATTTTTGGGCTGGAAGGAAAATAATTTTTTTGATGTGCTTTTTAGCTCACAAATACTTGATATGAAGAAAAACAAAGTCAAATAACTTTTTTAACTGTCCTCTGTGTCTCAGGAGGTTACGCTAATAATCAATGTTAGCCTCACCTTTTGGTGAGGTCATGGTCAGTGTATTTATGGGTATTTGGATTTTATTTTCATAATTCAGTATTGAAGAAAACAATAAAGATTTTTTCATTTTTGTTGGATACAGAAAACAGAAGTAAAATACGAGGCATTTTTCTAATGTTCAAGTAAACCAATTTTAAAACCAAACGCAATTTACTTTTTACCTATACTAAATAAAATAAGCAAAGACACAGAGACAGAAACAAAAAAGGGATTCTTTTTCATTTTCTGAATTCTCCCATGGTCAAGGGAAATAAGGTAAAAAAAACCAAAACTGTTTCTGTCAATGTATGTAAAATAAAAATGCCACAGGAAGTTAAAATTGCAACTTTTAGACTTTTTTAATGTCAAAAAGAGAAGTGAAAAGCAAACCACCTCAAATGCATGGATATTACTTAGACGGATGCACCAGACACAGGCCTCTTTATTCAGTTTTGTCTAGATCACTTTTGTGTGTGTGTGTGTGTGTGTGTGTGCGTACAGCAAAATGTGCTGGAGTTTGTTCTGCGGGGCAGTGGTTATGGCCCACACTGAAATGTGCCAGTCCAGTTTTGTCTGCTCCTATTACTACTTTTAGAAACATTTCTCTTCCTTCTACTATTCCTCCCACAATCATTATTCCTTAAACTAATGTTCTTACTACTACAACCTCTTCTCCATCTTACAAAGGCACCTGCTGAGGCTTGGAGGGTCGAAAAGCCTGTCCTTGGGCCTGGCACAGAGTTATAGAAATAGAGACAATGCAGTTTATAGTTTGGCATTAACATCGTTTTTCACAGAGGGCGCTTTCTTCACCTTGACTAAAACAGATTAAAAATGTTTTAATTTATATATATATATATATATTTTACTGAATTACTGCTCTGTGTTTTTGCTTATCTTGCATGCTGAGTAAAAATCAAAATTCAAGTTGTTTTTAAAAAAAATAATTATATTATCTTCTTGATCATGAAAACAAAACATGTCTGGTATTTCTTTTCTGATTTTTTTGCAATCAAATTTAAATTACGACTTAATATTGGATTTTCAAAACTGAATTCTGAAATTAAATACCCATAAATACACTGACCGGTCATAATATAATTTCTCGCATCACAGTTGAATAAAATTCTTGAAATATTCACTCTTCTTTATGTATTCTATTTTTACAATGTTTCAGCTCGTAGGAGTAGACGACGATGGCTGCCACGTTTTAATTTTAGTTTTTGTGGAGACGGTGAATCAGAGCAGCAGACCTGAAAAAATATCTCTGTTGGAAACATTGAGACCGTTTGTATGTTTGTTCCAGGGGATTAAAATGTACCCATCAGCTGAAGAAAATAAAAGTAATACGAGTTAAAGATGGCTGCCTCAAGGAGATGTGTGTCTCCTTCAAAATGTCAGCCAATTTAATCCTGCCTAAATCCATCTATGAAGTGAATGTATCATCTATTTATGGAAAGCAGAGGCTCCTCACCTTTTTTCAAAAGCAATTGAGAGTTCAGCATCAGAATATTTCTACTCAAATCTTGTATGAATATTCATGGCTGCTTAGGCAGATAGTTTTGTGAGACAGTGACAGAATACATTAGAAAAATAGCTTATCAAAGTGTAATCAAATGTAATGCATGCACGGCAAAATGAAATATGCATGGCAAATTGGCTTTGGAGCAGGCAGAGCAGGCATGTCCTCTGAACCCCGAGACAAAATCTCATTGAAATTCCTTTCATTATAAGTGAGAAGAGGAGGGACAGACAGAGGCAGAAATGATGGGAAGGAATTGAGTTTACAGATGCAGCAGAATCTGGGATGTCACGGCTAAACTGTTATGTAACTTTATAAAAAGAGTCCCCATACAGTAGATGAGCATTTAGCAGTTTTATTTACAAATTAATAACTTCGCCTTGTTTCAGTACGATATTTTCTTGACATGAAAAACAGATACAATCTTTTCTTAATCAGTGAAAAGCAAGTGCAGACAGTTAAAGAACAGTTTTAAATATATTTTTCAAGAATAGTCTTACGTTTTCCCTGTTAAAAACAATAGGCACATATACTTTACAACATCTTGGTCAACAAAAATATTAATACCATTATGGAGATGGATAACAGACAAGATAATCTCACCTTTTTGTAAACTAATACGATTTATAACGATAATATAATAAGCATTGGTTATTGCATAGAGGATTTATTGCTGGAATGTTAAGCCGGCTAAAATCTCTGCTACATGCACATCTATTTTATACATCTTTAATACTTATGAAGCGCAGTAAAGCAGATAACAATTTAGCAAGATTACCCTTTAGATTAACAATGAATATGTAAACTCACGAAATTACTGTTATGTCTGAGCTATTAGTTATGGCTTCAACTTTATGGGTTATTATCACAAGTAGTTTCTTCATCAATTTGTTGGAGTACAGTCACATCACATGGAGGTGGGTTGGCCAGCTAAGAAGACAAAAATGTAACAGAAATTGCAATTACAGTATATACCACACGTGTTATAAATAATAAGTAATTAACTTACTTTTGAATCGCATGTAGCAGGTGTTGCAGTACAAGTGTTTATTTCGTATTCTGACTTCAGCGCCCGCTTCTGTTCCCCCCAGGTCCGACCCACAATCGAAACACTAAAAAGCCAGAAAAATGTTAAAAGTTGTGCGTTTGGCTTTGTAAAGATAATGGTGAATAGTGCAGTGAAGGTCCAGGGCAGATAAGAGTGAAGGATCTGGACTGAAAAGAAGAAAGGTGCACTTAGACGTCAAGGTGAGGACTGGAAAAAGCATCACAGTTAAGAGAACAGAGATCAGAGGAGAAACTGTAAGAACTGTTGGAAAGGTTTAAAATGTCAGAAACTGGATGCAGCCGAGATTTCTCTGGGTCTTCATAAGGTCCAGCGTCTCACCTTAAAACAGCCCAAATGATAACAGAGCCCCAGAGACTCGATGATCATGGCTGCTCCCTTCCCCAGTGGAGTGTCACAGTATGTACAGATTTTCTTGCCACTCACTGACCTGGATTACACAATGTAGAGCGGTGATGTTAAAGCTGAGCACACATGCAGAGGACATGGATGGATACACACACAAATATATTACACGGTTTCCTTTGGTCTGTGTATTGCATTACTCACAGTATAAAATGTTAAAAGGTGAAAGCATCCTCTATAAGGTTCTAAATGGAACAAGATATTTATAGATTGTAAAGCCGGATTTTTTGCGGTTATTGCAGAACATTCTTTTGGAAAGAGGTGTAACTGAGCAAGGTAAACCATTTTTGTCCAATCCAAATGTAAACACATGGAAAAAAAAAAATCTTTTTCCAGGCCAAAGGCTTTATTCGATAGTTGAAATGTGAAATGGGGAGTGAGAGGACATTCAGGCATTTATGATAAATGTGACCTTAAAGGTCACATCATAACATACAACAACAGTGTCTGTCCAGGGACAACAGACGGAAATTAGCCTGTGGGTAAAATCTGTCATATTTACATATGTTCATGTGGCAAATTCCAAGATTCTCTGCTGCAGTTTAAGTCATTTTATTTCCAAAGATGTTAAATATTCTGACAGCATAACAAGAAATATTTTAAATGTTTGCTCAGTCCAACAATCTACTTTAAATTGTCCCACTTAGAACCAAGCTTTTGCACGTTAGTCAAAGCTACTTTTACCTGTTCCTCTGCAGGGAGTCGGCCAGTGGCTCGGGAGATATGGTGGGTGATGGAGAGGATAGTGAGGGGGAGGGTGTCTCTCTGGACCAGGGGGCTGAGGGGGTTCCTGTCCCACCTCGCAGGGAGCTCAGAGAGGATGAAGAGGGTAGAGTGGAGGAGCGAGGAAGACCTCCTGACCAGCCACCATAAGAGGAAGTGCTACCGGACATGGCAGACTGAGGCCGTAAGTAGTTTGGGATTTGAGAGTTGGTCTTGGGTGTCCACGAAGAACGCCAGGAATTATAGTTGTTGGAATCCAGGTTGTCAAGAGAATCACCTCTGCAAAGCGTTGCATGTTTGCCGTTAGTACAACCAATTTGGCTGCCATCAGGATGTGTGGCATTAAACATGTTTTTGTCAATTTGCCAACACAGGACTGAACTGCCAGCCAATACAAAGCAAAAACACCCTTATAAGTTAGCAAGTATAGCAAGCCAAACACCATTAGTCATCCATGCTCTATTGTGTATAGCAGAAGTGGGTGTACCTGCGCATAGGAGGCCCCTCGCTCTCCATGCTCGTGCTGGTGCTGGTGGTGGTGGAGGAGCGTTGTCGGATCCAGCTGCTGTCCGTCAGCAGAGGGGTCTTCTTCTTCATCTCTTTGAGGATCTGCTGTCGATCCACCTCAGCCTGTGAAGCTGACTGTTGACCCCTCTGAGACAATGTACTCCCTACAAATGCACACAAACAGGTCACAGAGAATTCATCCAAAATGTGAATAGACAGGTTCCATTTTACCCAAGTCTTGATTTCATTGCAGGCATGATTAATTCAAGTAAAAAAGAAATAGCCTTTTTCAATCAACCTGGAAATAATTTCTTGTTTCGCCAAGTGATTGATTCATAATTCGTTTTCTGTTTTGCTAATCAAACGTGTTTCAGGAAATGTAATATTGCAGTATGTCATTATTGACACAGGAACCAATCAGTGAAGGTGTGTTTGATTTGTGATGTTGCTTTCGGTTTGAGCCCACCTCTCTCAGGCTGTCTATATCTCATTACATTCAGAATGTTCCTTCTCTCCATCTCCAGCTCTGATGCTGCTCTTTGACTCTGAGCCTGTTTATAGCGCTCGCTCGTCCGCTCTTGCAGCAGCCAGTGAGCCATGCCCCCTGGCTGTACCGACACACCTGCGCCCCATACAAGGCAAGGCATATTCATTTCATACAATTCATACATTTAAGATTTACAAACCAAATGTAACACTTATGAACTGTACCAGGGTCATATTGCACACATGCTATTCCATAAAAATGAATAAAATCCTTTACAGCAGAGAAGCGTCACCTTGTGAGACCTGTGTTAGACATTGGGGGACATACTTCCAGCTCATATTGACAGCGTGTATTGATAGAACTTGACGTACAGTGTCAGAAATAAAATAAAAACACAAACTCGCTCAAGGATAAAACGACAAGAACTGACCTCTCTGATGAGCTCTTTCTTCTTCATCAAGCTGAGGAGACGATTTGGACCTTGTCCTGCTGTAGAAATGCAAATATAATCACAACTCAAGCCCTTAATAATAAGGTCAAAGCATTTCCTTATTTAGCCTTAAGCAGAACAAGCACTTTCAGATGTAGAGAAAATATTAAAGAATGTAAGCATAGGGCAAGAGCCAGGAACTACAAAAACTAAAACATTTCTATATAAGCACTGGTTTAAGCTATCAAATGGTATCAAAAATGTTATCATGCAACTGTTAATGTTTATTTAGAGCAGACGTGAGTGGTATGTTGGTGGAGGTTTGGTGCAGTTGCCATTCAAAAAGAGTCTATGTACAGTACTTTGTTTGAACAGTGGAAAATACTAAAGAAACACAAAGATCATTGTCATTTTTTCAAACATTTGTACCAACCTGTCTGCAAAGGTCAGTGTGGGCTGGGCATGGAAGCCACCAGCCCTTTGGTGAAGTTGATGATTGAGTGGAATGAGATGAGCCCAGAGAGAGAGCGCACGACGGACAACAAAGCACATGCATATTGTTATTATACATATTAGTAACAGGTATTATGCTGAAGCGTTAGCCGGTTAGTACAAGTGCTGCAGAACTCTTAACTAATTTCATATAGATAGCACAATGTCTTGAAACTCAGAACAGCACAAGATTAAAGGTCCTTTCATTTGAACCCACTTTACACTTTGTTTATCAGTTTGTGTTGTACAAATTCTGTAACTCTTTGCTTGACTTCTTGATCAGTGTGCAGGAATTAACTACTGAATTGTCATAGTGTTCACTCTGTGGCCTTTGCATTTACACAGGCTTAGGACCACCTAGAGCCTCCCTGTGGTCAAAGTGTCCATTACAGCTTCATGAATACTATCTATAATGCTCTTAGTCTAGGCGTTTGAACTGTTAGCATGGCTTTGACAACAAACAACAATGTCATGTGTTATTACATGTAATAATGGTGAGTGGTGAATGAACATGTGTTTGGGACAGGACTGACCACTGCTGCTGCTGCTGCTGCTGCTGCTGCTGCTGCTGCTGCTGCTGCTGCTGCTGCTGCTGCTGCTGCTGCTGCTGCTGCTGCTGCTGCTGCTGCTGCAGGGCTCTCTCCCTCTCTCTGCGCTGTTGTTCAGCTGCTTCCTCTGCTCTCCTCCTCCTCTCCTTCTCTTCCTCCTCTCTCCTCCTCCTCTCCTTCTCTTCCTCCTCTCTCCTCTTCCTCTCCCTCTCTTCATCTTCTCTCCTCCTCACTTCTTCCTCTCTCCTCCTCCTCTCTTTCTCCTCCTCATCCCTCCTTTTCCACTCCTCTTCTTCTTGCTGCTCCTTCCTAAGCCGCTCCTCCCTCAGACGCTGAAGCTCTCGTTCCTCGGCCTGTTTCTGTTGCTCCAGCTCCTCCTTCCTCGTCCTCTCCTGCTCCTCCCACAGTGAGCTGAGGGGCTGGCTGACAGGCGACAGGGGGGAGTGAGGGCCCGCGCTCTGGTTGTTCACCTCCAGGCTTGCCGGCTACCACAGAGAAGCAAAGAGGAAGTATTTGACCTTTTCTGTACTGTGGATCAACAGCATCAAATATTAAGCAACTCAGCACATGTCCTGAGGTGACATGTTTGGAAATTTCAGATAGACCTTTTATTGCAAAACAAGTGTCATGTGTTTCTATTTCAACACAGCTAGACCAGGTTCTGCATTCACTTTCACTTGGCTTTGTATGGAGAGGAGGGAAATGAAAATCTCAGGATCTGACTGCATATAATGACGGCATAATTACAGCATAATATTTAGCCGTGTTGCTTGCATAAATTTAGACTCCAACAATGAGTCATGGACGCTTGCCTTTTTGGGTCCATTTTTGGGTCTTATTTAAGTTCATGGCTGTTGTGAGAGATGCTAATTACAGACTAGCAACCAGACAAAACAACCTGGTAATTCATATAAATTAGTTCACTTTGGCTATAATACAAGTTACATTTTCTATGTGTATAATAAAAACAGGAGTACAATTTCTTCTTGAAAATAATTTAGGACCAGCAAACCAAATGACTCCAATAACGGCACATAATTTATGCTAATGAAGATTGTAGTCATTCATTAACCTTCCTCTCTTTTCTATTGCAATGACTTCCTACTGTTTCAATGACACAAAGATGCATTGCCAATCGACAGAACAGGCTTCTGAAAAACACCCACCTTCTGCTGGCTTTGACTACTGGTTATCTCCTCTTGAGCCTTCAACCACTCTTCCTGCAGTTTTTCTTGATCACGTTTATATTTTTCCTGGAAGACAAATATGTAAAGTTTATGAATACAGCAACATAAAGCGCCAACAGAAGAAGAACAACTTTGAAAATGATCAAATCTAATGCTTCCTTGAAAAGACACAATTGTTACATTTACATTACTATTTTGGTGTGATTGACTTTATTGGTGAGAGTGCACTTTTAAGAAATTGGCTAAGGTTAAAGTGATAACACTCATACCTGCAGGAGGCGCTCTTGCTCCTTCTGCCATTTTTCTTGTCTTTTCCTCTCCTCCTCAGGATCCCAGGACCAACGACTGGAGGATGGAGTAATCGAAGGAACAGGTATCTAATCAACAAAAAGCACATATTGAGATCACTTGTAAAGTTAATGTATTCACTATGGGATCAAAAAAGTTCAATCTTATCTTATTTAATTTTAAATATTGAGTTTTCATATAATATGTAATGAAGTTTCACCAATCATTAGGCAATTATAATACTGTAATGAATTAGTACTGCTTTAGAGAATGTGCAATTGAATAAATGAACCATAGTCATAAAACCTTTTAAAAGACAAAACATTGTCTGATACTTACCTCTGGCATTACGGGCTCTGTTCCTCCTTGAAGAGAGATAAATAAACAAATTAACTTGGGCATGCACAGGCAACACCTGAGGCTCAGGTTCTTCTATCAATAATTTTATGTAATAAACATTAAAATCCCAACACACCAAGCAACGATGGTGAAATCCCTTAAATCAGGGAACTATTCATTCTCTGAATTTAAAAACACCTTGTAGCTGACATTTAAATCAGGTGAATAGTTTCAAAAAGGAACATTGATTAATTGACTGTGAGAAAAACAGGATCAAAGTGGCAGAACACACACAGGCAAAGCATGCACAAATGCAGTGATAAGACACATAGTTTTGGTACATGCATGTCACAGAAACATTTTTCCACATCAAATGCAGAAAAGCGAGATTAACAGGAAAAACAGGATTTGTATTTGTGGTGGGCAAAGACATACTGTACAAAGTTTAAGGAAGATTTTCTGTTTCAGTCGTCCTTTTAGTGGGTGATAAAGACAACTTTGTCCAGCATGTCTGTGTCTCAGGTTTTGGGTTGCAAGAGTCAAGGACCACAACAGCGCACACACACACACACACACACACACACACACACACACACACACAGCCCTGTTTACCACAGAGGTAGACCAGCGCACTGACACTGGACCCTGAGCCCCCTAGAGGAAGGAAGGTGCAATACATAAAGGTCAGAAACAGCCCCCAGAGCAGACAAGCTTGTCACATTTGATTTGGGATTGCAATTAACTGCTTTACATGCAGCGGACACAGTTTGCATCCCGTAAGAATCTGAAGTAACGGACAAAGCACGGAAACACCATGTGGTATAGAAAGTAACGGCTTTTCTAATTACCCAAGTTTCTGAAATGTTACCTTGTTCAAAAAACTCAGATCTTCGTTTTAAGTTTTTCAAAGATATAGGTTCTGACTCTACATGAGAAAAAGAAGGGAAAGAACTCCTTAATTACGGATGCATAGCACATTATACATTACAGTAAGACCATATATTCAATAGGTTCTTATGGCTTTGTTTGTACCAAGTCAGCAAGTTTCAGCCTATAGTGTTTGTATGCAGCCTTTAAACGGCAGCCATGATCGATTCTGTAACCTTTCTCACTGTGTACCTTTGCTCCTCATGGTCACAGGCTCGTCACGGAGACTGCCATTAAATCCATTAGAGGCCACATCCTGAGAAGAGAAATGCCATTGCACATAATCATTAAAAAAAATAGATTCAGCAAACGATCAAAATACAATTAAATGTTGAATTGACTTGGAATCTTACTTACAACAACTTGGCGTGTGAAGGTGTCTTTGACCGGCTCTGTTCTGGTGGAAATATGTGAAGTAAAATCCAAACTGGAGTTGACCGTCTTAATGTCAGGGGCACCTAGAAGTAGTGGATCCGTACTGGTCAGATTGATGGTCTTATGGCTTTTAAATGGCAGGGAAGTTTGGTCTCTGATCCAGTCTGCATCCATGCAATGCAACGGCAAAGATAATGTACAAATCATACGTTTTGAGCTGTATGGTAAATCGATCAGGCATAACATTATGGTTATTTCCCTACAGTCTGTTATGTGTCCGATACATTTACTTTATATTTTGATACTTCTCTTTCCCACCATGAACTTTGAGCAAGAGTTTCTTACCTCTCACTTTACAAAAAATAGATTACGCATGTCAAGGGACTATTCTTAAAATATAAATAAAACAAATATTGTTCCTTTTGAGTCACTCAAAATAGGGCTTCTCAATTATGAAAAATGATAAATAATAATAATTATGATCATTTGATTTTTTAAAAATCAAACTATTATTTATGCACAGTCAAACCTGTCGAGTCAGTATAGCAAATTCATTTTTTAATAATAACTAATAACTAATAATAATGTTTAAGTTTTAAATGCCACTGTAAAGAAGAAGCTTTGCTCCCATAGGATTCAGATCTGAATTTCATTTTTATTTACACAATTTTTGTCATTGGAGCAATACCTGTAATCATAATTAAAATTAAATTAATTGCACAGCTCTAACTCAGATCCTTACACTTTATTCTAATTACTTAAGTAGTAAACTATCCCTCCACCTTCCAACAGAAGCCACAATGAAGAGAAATGTGTGGCCTCACCTGCTTGTGGACATGATGTTATGCCTGATCAGTGGTAATTGGAAAACCCCACATTTAAACTTGTGCACCTCTAATAAGCAATGGGTGAGGTTAAAGTGTGGTTAAGAGGACCAGCAGGGAGTACCAGAGAAACCACCTTCCCAGCCATGCACTCCATAAAAGCTTTAGAAACTCACACAATGTGGAAAACGGGCTCACAGCCATTTGCACTAACTACAGCTATTTTAACAAGCTCAGCGTGTTAGTTCAAATGAGCTACTTAGGGTGGTTTATTATTTTTGTAAGGTGAGACTGACGTACTATGGAACAAGTAAGCTTTTTAGACGCTATGAAGAAGCAGCTCTCTCTCACCCAGAAAACGGCTTGGCGTGGGTAAGTTTGCCACAAAAAAACTCATGAGAACACAAGAATAGTGCAAAGAAAAATGACCGTGAACCATTAAAATGAAATTATTAGTAGGAACAGTCCACTTTATATCAAAGAAATAACAGTCGTCCTTGAAAAAAAGGGAAAAACAGTTGGCAAACCTTCACCGTTTAGCTGTCAAGGGATCATTCATGGATGATTTAACAATAGCTAACGGACCAATTTGGGGTGTCAAAACTGTTTAGTAATGCATACAGAGAGTGAGCCATTCTGTCAGCTCAAGAATCTAACCTTTTTTCCACCTGCAATTGCCAGCCTCCCACTTTGACACCACTGTATGCACTTTAAACACAGTGTAGAGGCTGTGGATGACTCACTGTTCTTGCCATGACGCCTTATATCCATGACCAGACTGCCCTCCTGCAAAGCCTCCTCCATATGAGTCTTCCAGGACGTGTAGCTCATGTCTGCCACCTGGTGCCCGTTCACCGTCAGCACCTCATCTCCGGACTGAAGCTGGCACATTTCTGCTGGACTTCCTTTACAAAGACAATGATCAGATGTTTAGTGGTATCTACAAACGGTTAAGATGTAAACTCATGACTAGACTTCACCTATCAATCTTTTACCTCTGAATTTTAAGCGGCACCAAAGCGAAGTTGGTCTATCTATCAGATTAAGAACAGTATGATTCTAAAACTTTTTTTGACCATTAGGTAGGGCACAGCTGGCAGTGCCCACCCATATGAAATACTTGCCCACACGATCACACCTACAACCTAAGACACATATACCTTTATTTTAGGGCTGCAACTAACAATTATTTTAATATCAACTAGTCAGTTATGATTATGATTATGATTATTATAATTATTATGATTATTATTATTATTATTATTATTCATGATTTTTGGATTAGTAGGCTAGTAATTCAAACTATTATTTCTATTGCTACATTTAGACTTTCTACATACATTACCAATCAAATAAAAGCTGCCTTCTAGATTAGCATATTATTGATACAAATCATAAATAGTTTGTTCCTTTTTGTCATTTTGATTCAATAATGCAGTTGTCTGACTTATAAAAGGTATTTTCGCATGTGTTTTAGAGTCCAGATAACAATTACGCACATCAAAATATGATGACAATGATTGTTTTTTATAGTCGACTGGTCACGATTAGCCGATCAATTAGTTTGCCCAGAATATATTTATCAGTTTGCACACTCAAAATGCCTGTGGTAGAGTATACATTTCATCATAACTTGCTAAATGGAGAAACGTGTGAAGAATGAGAGACATGCCCAGCAGATCTGACCCATATAGAACCTGCCCTACATAGGCCTGGCATCATCACTGCAGTGGTCTGGAAAACCGGCTGACAGCAAACTTGCAGCACCTCCATGTAAAACGCTACTGAGCCACTTCTGCTACCATTAGAACAATTTTCTAGTCTATATTCACACCATTCGAAATGACCTTTACAGAACAACCTGTAAATTGGTGTTCTTCTCGATCTTTTTCAACGTTTTTTCCTATGTGGAGAAAGCATATAACAGCCAAAGCATTAAACTGGGCAAGAATACGCAGAACATTTGGTCTAGTTGGAAAAAAGTGTTGCATGAATGAATTGGTATTTTACATAAAAAATGAGGGGAATACCTGGTACAATGGACGTGACTCGTGCACCTGTTGAGTCCCAATCCGTCTGGAAGCCAAAGTCTCTGCTGCTGTTGGGTTTCTGGTTCAGGCTTATCCTCATCTCACAGAAGCTCTCCTAAAGACACGCGGCGGCAACAGGAAGTCCAGATCAACCACAGATATTTAGACAACTCAACCTTCACAAAAGCCACACCATGACAATCGAGTTTGTGTTTCTGTCAGCGGCCAGCAGTCATGTCATGAATGATTAATGTCCCTTTAATAGCTCGCCTGCTGCTGCAAATTCAAAATCAGGAAACGATGATTTCCTTTGTATATAAAATCCCCCAAAACAAAACAGCTCCTGTAATGTTTTCAGCTATATTTGTGTAATGTACAAATTGATACTCAATAGTAAGCTTTCCTCACCTACTAATCCTATGTATGCCAGAGTGAATATTTATTATAAAAAACAACAGCAAATTGTTTCACGTTCTAATTCTTGCGGTACAAATTTTTACAATGTATGCATTTCTGGTTGTATTATTATCTTTAGCGTCCATTTTACCTTTCACTTACTTAAGACGTTGTATAGTTTATTTCTATTTCCTATTATTACAGCTCCTTATGTATTTATGGCACTGACCTGGCTGTTGTCTTTAACTGGAGCAGAGCTGACTGCAGTTTCACTCCGGATTTCCACAGGAGCAGATACTGCGCTCTCAGGGATGCTCTTCTCCACACTGCCCTCCTGATTGTCCTCGTCCTCCTCACTGCTGTGGGCGGAGCTCGACTCGGCTTCATCCTCAGAGGTCATGAACTGGTGATAGCGGCTCGGCGTTGAGGATTTCTTAGATGTGCCACCGTTCACGGGTTTAAGAGCGCCAACCGTCTGCAACTAAAGAAGAGGTTTTACTTGAATACAAACTGCAATTGACAGAACTGGTCAAAAAGAGGCATTGATAATACAAAAAACAAACAGGCCACAGTATTTTATGCATGTAATTAAGCAATATCACAGGCAATGATATTATTATTCAATGGTTTATTTATTTGATACTTCTGCACTAACCAATCAGTTGATTATTTACTTATTTACTTAGGCACTCACTGTATTAGCTCGGGGGAGTGAGGCGAGACGGGTTGCCTGGGTTCCAAAGGGCCTCGGTGTGACAACTGAGGTTAGCCGTGCGCTATCTGATCTCTGGTAGATCCTGGGCAGAGAGGCGGAAACTTGAGACACCACTGGAGGCTTGGGTTCCATTGGGATCTGCTGCTGTGGCCGTTTGAACTGGGACTCAACAGAGGGCACCTCAGTTTGGGGTTGTAACAATGGTCTCTTTGGCTCCTGCACTTTCGGCTCAGAGTCTAGCGTGGAGGTGGTCTTTGTGGTCGTCACTGTTTCCACTGAGCTGGTTTGTAGCCTACTGTTCTGTGCAGCTGGTGGAGAAGGGGAGCGCTGGTATGAACTGTAGCGTGTAGAAGTAATAGTAGAAGTTGTGGCGTCACTGTTCACTGCTTGTTTTGAGGGTGTAGGAGAAGATGCTCTGCCAGTGGCTGTGGAAGCTGGTGGCGGCTCGTCCTCTTTCGATGCCGGGGCGGGGTATGAAGAAGGGGAGTAGTACGGAGTGTCAATAGTGTAGCTCCTGCTGTGAAGGGCACGTGGGGTTGAGGCAGGTTTTTCAAACACGTCCTCGTCATCCACAAAAGATAATGATCCCAGTCGGCTGCCTACACTCCTTCTGTTCTCTCTGTTGACCAGATAAGGAAAAGAAAAAGTAGATAAGAAAATGTCACTTTTGACCAGATTTGACAGTAACAAAAGATGGTACATGAAGGTGATGTGAAAATGGGGACACAACTGCACTAGGACTGACAGTGACAAGCACTGAAGTACTTTTACAATGGATTAAATGAACTGTCAAACTAGTCACTTACCGTTTCTTTCAAGACAGCCCACAGATAAAGCATAAAAGTAAAACAACACTGTTTAAGTTGTTTAAAAGGCTAGAGTAATGTGTATGCAGAAATAACCTGAGCACATACAAGTGTTTTCGCTCTGCCCCATACACGTTCTGCTGCTGCGATTTACCTCTGCTCTTGCATCTCCTTGAAGGTCTTTGATTTCCTGTTGCTGCCGAATGAGACCTCCTCGATCTTCTCACGCTCCTCTTTTTTCTTCACTATATCAGAGTTCACACTTTTGCGTCGGGTCTTCCATTTGCTTAGATCCTAGTAAAAGCACAACCTGTCAATCATTCTGCATCGAACTTTATTTATTATTTATTATTACTAAGAGACAGATAGTGATTACTAAGTGAATACAGTCAGTCTGCGCACAGCGATAAGATGTGAATAGTGAAAAGAGAGCTCTGAACAGAAGGGCTACATTAGAAGGTGTTCTATTTGTGCAGCAGGCTCCTCCCGGCTCACCTCTCTGGAGAATCGGGGACTGTATGACCTAAATCCTGCTTTAAGACTTTATTATTTAGCCTTCAAACAAATGCGTCTGGAAACAGTAACATTTGGCAACTGTAACAAGTAATCCTTGAGTGCAACGTGACAATGAGGTTATTTCTATAAAGTCTGTTTGAATTATTGTGGTATTCTCTAAATAAATACATTCAAATGTATCTTTTTTATATTACATATGTTTTGGCTCCAAGATTTCAAGCAAGCATTTTTATGTTTTATTTTTATGTGACTTATCGCTGCTGTCAGAGAAATAAGGACAATCTCTACCCAGAGGGCAGCACTGTATCCTCAGTATCGCCTACACAACGCTATTTAAAAACAGAATCTTTTTTCAACACTTGACCAACTGCAATTGATAGTGATTCAGAGCCCCTTTCAAAACATAAAGTATAGTAGCTCTTGCTATGCAGCTTAAGAACATAATCAACTCACATCTTGCCACTTATCATCACTCTCTCTGATGCGTTCCCGATATTTCTGTAGCTCCTCATAGCGGACCTGTCTTGCAGCACTCAGGTCCATGTCAATATCACTTGTCGATTTACTCCTAAAGGGAGAGGAAAGTTAGACAAAAATAAACTAGTAAAAGCTTAAACTCGCATGCCATTCCAACGGTCCAGTTGAAATGTGTTATTATATGTTAGTATGCAAACCAAGCACAATAAAAACCTTTGTTAATAATAACAACACACATTATAATACACCCAGGTTATGGAAAAGAAAAAGTCTTGTATCCTTGCAAAATATCACACTTAAATCATAGGACTATCACAAGCGCAACAAGCCCTCAGTCATAACTCCCAACACACCAGCCATATGACCCAGTGTACAAGCGCATCTGTCCACTTTGTTGCTTTGTCTGTAAGGCTTTGTCCAGCCATAAACCTCCCCTTGAACTTGGCCCCGTGCCACACAATGCACGTTATGTGTCAGCATTTAGTGGCTGGAGAAAGAGTAGTGACAGAAGTGAGGGGAGAGCGAGCCACAGAAAGGGGTGCAACTGAAGAGGCAGCTCTTAATGCAAACGTGCCACATTCCTGGGAGGCCGTGTCAACTCACCCTTCGAGACTGTCCTGTCTTGGGAGCTGGCTATAAAAATGAAGAGAGAACCACAAACAGGGGAGATAAATCAAACTGTACAGGAATCCTACGGCAAAGGAGGGTTTATTGACCACTTGTAGAGTGCTAGTTTTGTAATCATTCTGTACAAAATAATTTCTATTAAGAAGGATTTGTTTGTTTTATTCTTCTGAAACTTCTTTGCATACAGAGATAAACGCTTGTTCCAATGAGCCACAAAACCATCTCACAATGGTAACAAAGAAACCAGTAACACTTAAAGCATGTGTTGTTTATTTTACAATCTTTGGTCCTTATCCTTTATTTGACTACATTTTCAGAGGTCTGCAGTAGCCTAAGTACGATATAGCTGACTTGTAAAGTTTCCTTGCTGTGGCCTTATGTGTGTTTCGATATGTATTTTTCAATAAACAATGCAGCCTTTATAGAGAATGACATGTGGAAAAGCCAAAGTAAGTCCAGATGGCCCAGACTCAGGTTAAATGGCAGCTTTGTGGGCTGCTGCTGCTGCTGGTGCCAGTGCATGTCCAAACACCAGGGCACAAATTTGTGTTTGTGTTACTATGGATACACATCATCTACAGAAAGGAGCAGTGTTTGAATTGGCATGTTCATTAGTCAAATCTTTCGACACTGTGATGAGGCTGCACTTTCAGTATCACATGTAAGTGTTTTCTCTGTAACATCTGACTATGACCTAAACCTCATGAGATAAGTCTATAGAGAAGAACTAAAACATTTAAAAGATTACAACAAATTTAAGAGTGATTTTTGTTTATTCATATTTGATTTCAGTTTAAGGCAACTAAATATATACTGTGCATTTGTTTGTAACATGTTCACAAATTCAGTATTGCTTAGTTCATAAACCACCCTTTAAAACACACAATGCATTGTCATGAATACTGTAAAATCCAGTGTCATAGTTCAAAAATATGCCAATGTTTGTCAAATCTCAGCTTCTGTTACAACCATCACATAAAAATATTTTGTCATATATTCATAACTATTAGCACTCCATTCTTCTTGCATATGCTTGTAGGTAATATACAGAAAAGGAAATACAACATATCATAAGTTATTATAGTGGCCAACGTAGAACACAGCTCCTTATTCTGAATGATTTATTGGGCAACATGTCTCCCATTTGAACACTAACAAGCATGTAACATTCACGGACCCCAGCGAAACTAAAATAGGCCAATCACAATATCAGCCCATCAAGGAAAGATACAAATGTCCACAGTGTCAAAATCTGTGACCAAGTCTATCTATGTCTTTAATGCAGCCAGTCTTTCCACCAAAAGCTTCTTCCTGTATTTGAGCTGACTAGCTTCTCTGATAGTCTGCCATTTTTTCAAATCCTCCTCACTGCAGGTCGAAGGCACTGGCGGACCCATCTGATTGGTCAAAGCAACTCTATTAAACACCTCCAGCTTTCGAACCAGCATGTCATCCGTGTCAGGGCGCATTTCTTTGTCAATGTGGTTTGCTTTATTGCTTTCTACTTCCTGGGTTAAAGGGCAGGGAGAGCAAAGCAGTTTGGCTTTTAGTTCAGGAGGCAGAGTCCATGGTTCTGGGATAGGCATGGGGCTGTAATTATCAGGAGCACCAGATAGGGGGCGCTGCTCCTGCGACGTTTTTTCCTTACGATAAACCACATCATCTTCTTCTATGTCAGGGAAGACCTCCTCCTCCTCCTCTGTGCTGTCGTGGTCATGTTTCTGAGTTACAATATTGAGCTGAGGTTCTGATGAATAGCGTGGAATCCTTTTTGGTAGTTTCATCATAGCCAGATCTGTGTTGGACTGAAAAGCAAGGGTCCTTCTGGCAAACATGTCATCATTCTCCAAGTCCGGGCATAAACTGTCGTAATCCAACTGGTCAGGAGGCTCTCGGGGATCTTGGCGCCCATAGAGGGGCCACCTCTCACATTTGACCAACTTGGGGCCGGATGTGGGATCCACAAGGGCAAACACTAAAGGAGGTGGCACTAACACAGGGGGCTGTATCAGAGGGAGTTGTGGAGGTGGGGAGTTTGGTTCGATATAGGAACTGCAGGTTTGTAAAAGAGAGAGAAAAGGACAGAGAGTAGTGATGAGTGCATGCTTGTGAACTGGATGACAGAGCAAGAATAGCAGAAAGAAACATATTACAGGTAAACAATTTGATTCAAACAAGTTGATCAAATCTTAAATTCTTATACTACAAAATACAAATCATTATAATATAGGCTAGAAAGCAGCTTATTTCAGAGATCAGTGCAAGTAAATGTGAGTAAAGCTTTTTAAGACATCTTCAACAGTTTTACATTAGTCCTTCAGCAGCATGTTGGAATATCAGGCCATATTAGTTTGCAGACAGGGTTAGTAGTATGTTCCCTCAGGGTCACAGTCATGCAGCCGTATCGACCTTTTCCCCACAACAAGGGTGGTGTGAGCTGCAGAGGGCCTATCTGAGTGGGACTGAGAAGGACCAGAGGAGGAGCGCCCAGAGGAGAGCCACGGACTATTGTCGCAGTCCGAATCATCCGAAGACGAGCCTGATTTCTTGTAGCTACAGCCAGAAGACACCATGAACAGCACAGACGACAGAGAGAGAAAAGGAGGAATTTATGAGAAAATGCACCATTGATTTGATTTTAAGTTGATGTAAATGACATGCAAGGATTCTAAAAGCATAGCAAGAAACAGTATGCAGTTGATATAGAATGAGTTGTGGGTTTTTTTTTTTTTTTAATCTAATGTTATTGTAATGTGTTTTCTAAGTACTTCCATGTCATGCCACATTCCTCACACACCTGAGACCTTGCATCTTCTTGTACCAGGGTCTTTTCTGTGATCCAAGTTTGATTTTCTGAATATGGACGTCCTCTTCAGGTGTCCAAAATTTGGGTAGAAATTTGTCATGAGATGTAGCAGAAGGCTGGGGTTTGGTACCCATCTTTCGGGCGTACAGATCATCTTGGACAGGGTCAGCGTGGCCCACCTCATCATCCGAGTCCTCTGAGTCGTCATAGGCGTCCCTGAACAGGCTGTCAGCGCTGTGGTCCACCCTCACAGAGTGCTGGGGGGAGTGTGTTTGTCCACAGTCATTTCCACCAGTTCTGCTGCTCAAAAGAGACAGCCAACCAAACATGTCACAGCAGTATTTGGAAAAGCACAGCACAACAATCACGCAAAAAGGAGCTTTTTCTCAACCAATTCATGTGAGATGATGCAAGGATGAGTGAACCATTGCAAGCTGTAAAACCATATTTTGAGGCAAATTTTGATTTGTTATGCTCATAGATTGGCCCTGCAAGCCAAGAAACTGAGGAGCACAGCAACAAAAAAAAAACACATCAATCCCAGATAGAAACCAGGCAGACTGCTAAGTTAGAAAGAGCAGAGTCAAACATACTGCGTATGGTTATGGCTGATGTAAACTAAAACAAGCGCTGTCTCACGAGGCAAGCATGCCATATTCACTCTGGAGCTGCTCTGACCTGAGACAAGCCACATTCTGCTGTGGGACAAAGCCAGGATCCAGACTGACTTGGGACCATGGCCCCATTCTAGCCTCAGATGACTTGGTGCCTGCCAGGGGACTCAAAGGCATGGCGAAGTTAGTGGGAGTGGTGGGGGTGGGGCTGTGGAAACGTCTGCTGGCCAGGTCGTCCAGGACCAGGTCAGGGTCAGGGCGGTCCAGGTCAGAGTCACTGCCACTGTCGTCATAGGTCCACAGCTGCCCTGCTGCAGGCACCGGGGACCCTCTACTGACATAACAGTCAGATGAGAGCCGTGATGGAGTCAACAATATCAGCAAAGCCAGCACAAGAATAAACAACCAGCACCACAAACACCAGTGATGGGAGAGGAAGGAGTAAACAGTAAGTTCTTAATATAATCACCATTATATTCAATACATTGTATATATATCGAAATGCACGCCAAAGCAATATTTCTATGCGTCTGTGTACCTTATGAGAGGTGCTTCATCTTCTGTGTAGGGATTTGTCCAGCTGCGTCGACTGTCGTCATTGCGCTCTGCTCGTTTTTTCCTCAGTGGAGCCGGCACATAGCCTGTCGCCTTTTCTTTGGAGGGCAGAAACTGGTTAAACTGTGTGGTTGTCTTAGGCGCAATCACAGCTGAACGTCGGTAACTCAGGTTATCCTTGTCAGCCATCCTGCAGACTGGCTCCTGCTCAGTGTCACTGCAAAATCCTGAGACATGAAGGAAAAAAAGTGTGATAAACATACACATAAGGACACTGACGCAATCATAACAAATCATGATATTTTTTTAAGAAAAGCATTCAACAACTTTTATCACCAGTTTCACAATGAAGCTATTGCTTAATTTTAGCTGAAAATAACCGTGTTCATTAGGACACCACTAGATGGCATTAGGTATTTGTTTTCTCATAAGGGAGTCAGATTACTGGCTCAGATCTTTCACATCTTGCCTGTTCACAAATATTTTAACTTCAAGGCAAATGAACTGGAGGGAAATATTTTGTGGGAATGTAACAGTTTGAAGTCTGTGGAACTGAGTTTAACAACAGTCACTAGACATTGTTCACAATAGGAGTTTTTCATCTTCCAAATTCAAAGTTTTATGTCAAATAATAACATTTCCCACCCTCACTGCTGCCTTTGATATCTGAGGAGATGCTGTGTGGTCGAGATCCCAGGGAGTCTAAACTGTCCAGGGAGTCGTCCCTCCTGTGCCCCCCTCCTCCACTCCGAAAATGATGTAGATCTTCTTGTTCCGAGTACCAGCTTTCTCCAAAACCACTGTCTCGCAAAATACTGTTGTCCTTTTGGTGACTGGATGACGATTCGTGTAGAGCCTTCATGGACACAAATACAGAAAGTTAGCAGAGACCTCCCAGGTTAAACGACCTCTTCAGTATTACAATATAATGAAATGTTTGTCTGTTTATAGAGGGCGTCTTGTCTGTCAAACATATAGTGTTATAATGTACAGTAGTTTCCTATAATGACAGACTTTATGTCAGCTTTGGAGACGCACTGACAAGCTAAAACATGTTACTAGTGACAAAACAAAACCATTTTTAGATCTCCTAATCCCTTAAATTACACCAGACAATGAAGCTGCTGCCCCAGTCTTATTATGCTCAAGTTAACATGGACAAATACTATCATCATATTGGTTAAATTACAGGGGCTGGCTAGGACACAGCGCCTATAAATCCAAATTAAAGTGAGGTGTCACATTCAAGAGGGATGTGCGTATGAAAAAGCAGCGCCACTATTTACACTGTTAGACATTGTATGAAACTGCAAACAAGATTAAAATTGCTGAGTCAAGGGATTAGGTCATTTATGATTTAACATAGCTTTGGTTTTAGCGGCCAGCCTTGACCTCTTTTTCCACACATTGTGCGCATACCATAGAGAATATAAATAATCAAAGGGGTTAATGCCTGTGGATTTAAATTGTGCTTCCTGTGGTCTCAAAATGCAATATATTTTCATTGCACATTCTCGATGTCGTTTACCTTGTACAATGCCGTGCCCAACAATCCCTCAAACGCCTTCAAGTTTAAGTAAGGGCCATTATACACTGGGTCACACTGAGCCCTTCTTCCCAGCCAGTAAAGGGTGATCAGCACCTACAGAAGAGATCGAAAAATATAAGGCATATAAGAATGACTCTTGGATGAGAGTTGAAACGTTTAGTTTTTTCTAAAACAGAGGCCAGATGACTACAACTGAATCTTTTTCTACAATATAAGAATTAATACAGACATTGACAAATTTAAAGTCTGAGTTGTTTTTTTAATTATACAAAACTCTGGACTTTGAAGTCAAAACTGCAGTAAAATGACATTGGCTGACATTGGCCAGATCTAAGACTCTCGAAGTTATTTTAATAAATTGGATGGAAGACGATAACAACTTTGCAGTGCATACAGAAATACACATTAATAGCTTCTTGTAATGTTAGTAGATATTATGAAGCCCAAATGTCAGCTATGATGAACAAACAATTGTCAAATTTGTTAACAATGTAATATTTTATAAGTACACATACAGTATTTACTTTAAGAATTAATCATGAAGTTTATTTGCACTCACATTTTTCAGTCTCCGGTTAGTCTCCTCAGCTCTGTAAGGCAGAGAGCAGAAAGCTGTGGTGAGTGTGAGAGAAAATGACAATAAAAGAACAGACAGAACAGAGGGCATGCTTGTTTGGAGCTGTGTGTTTCTGAAAGAGCTGGAAACTCACAGCACAATCCTGACCACTGGCAACTGTTCGCTCCACTCACTCACACACAAATAAGCTCACTCGAAAACAAATAAAGCCCAAGTGTGGGAATGCTACTACAGCAATCATTTATAATTTACACCAAACTGTTCTAGAATTCGTAGGTTCTGTGTACAATATAACCATTGTTTCTGATTTGTTGATATAAAGGCTAAGTTCAATACTTTTTGGTGGTGTAATAATAAGGTTTCAGAGATTCATGCACTATTTTCATATGAATCATCATGGTTAGTACCATTGACCTGTTGACCAACGGCATTTTGGGCCTGGTTTGAGCCCAATATAATTATCATGCAGACACGATATCGCCCTGTTTTAGTCCCAGTTAAGCCCTGTCCTGGTCCATGTTCAGTTCTGGGTTTAGTCCTAGTTTAGTCCCAATTTTAATGTGGTGTTTGTGCAAGTGTGATATACTTTATTGCCCCTGTAGGAAAATTAGTTCTCTGTATTTGACCCATCCTTCAATGCCGTGGGGGCAACATGTCAGGGTCCTATTGTGCAATATTCTAAGCTTCTTAACTCAACCATATCAATGTCTCCAGGTGTAGGACATGTACAGGGCATACACACAGGCTTAAATCACAAAACATTGAAAAACTAAATGAGAGTTTCAGCTAATGTACTAATCATTTTGACAATACAATTTATTGACATGTGACTTCGCAACCACCAGCAAAAATAACACAGGGTTTATGAACCGAGTCATTTCTGGAATACCTTTGACCCCAGAAGTCTATAAATCACTTTTACCTGGCTAGTCTTTTCGTTGGAAAACAAAACAAACCCACCCTGATCCCGTAAGACAAACATAACATGAGCGGAGTGTACCTGTCTAAGTACTTGGTATTTAAAGAGGGCTGTAAAAAGTGATAAATATAATACAGGATGTAAGCACAATCATGACAGTGAGAGAAATATGACCCTTTTCACATAGTCTTGATACATGCTACACATTCCTGCTATAATGCCGTAACACAAGTACCACATATGTAACAACAGCCACATGCTATCTCACTAATGTACAGCTCAGGGCAGTATTAAGATGACAACACAGAGACTAATTTATGTTATACCAGTACTAGTATAAGGGCTGCAAGGTAAGTATGATTAGCTTTATAAAGTGTAAAGACAAGGAGCATACAAACAGATGCCACAAAGTTGTTGCTTGTTGCTTGACTAAAAATACAATTTTGTATTTCTGTCAGATGAAATTTTAGCTGTCATGATTAACAAGCCAGTGCACTCTGGACCAATCCTGAGCCCTAATAAATGGAGACGGTTGCAGAACATGTATGTTGTCTGATTCGACAGGGAGCCGCGTAACATGCAACATTGAAAAACAGCTTTCCAAATGCTCAGTACTAATGATGGAAACTCCGATCGACATTTACCCACTTGGCATCACAAATTTATGAGCTCCATAAAAGAGGCGGGAAAACTATCTTGTGTGGCTTGGAGCTGAAGATTATAGCAGTAGCAACTTTAAAAAGGTCCAAAGAATTACCACAGCCGCTCCCATAACACTCATTTATTTCTGCTGCAGTATGAATAGGAGAGCAGATAAAAGCCCTGGTTGCGGCCTAAGGACTCGACAGACTCTATGTTAAATCAGCTGAGTTCCCTTATGATTATGTGTCATGACACGTCTGAGGAAAATTATCGAATCGTTGCGCTAAACTACAAAGTCTATTGTCTATAAAGAAAGACATCGTTTCTCAAGTGATGACAGCTGACGAAGGAACTATTTGATACAAAGCTTGACAAATTAGCAGGTTGCTCTCATCACACTGACAAACCACATACAACCTCAACCTCAAATTATTGTCGGGCACCAAACAAACATTCACAATTATGCAATAGAATACAGACAGTATATAAAGTCTTAAGCACAGTTGCATTACAGTGGCTTTAAATCTTTTCAATTGTGTCTTTATTAATCTTAAGTCTATAGTGATGGTTGGGCAAAGATGTTGTAAACGGAATCATCAAAAACAAGCCTGCAATAACATTTAGCAGACTTTGTACACTTAAAGACAATGACGTTTATTAGCAGCAAACAAAAGCTTTAAAAATGAATGGGTGTGTTGCAAAATGTAAGCTAAGCATTCCACTTCAGTGATGACTACTAGTCCGGGTACATTCCCCGAAATAGCACATCCTCGAAACGTATTCTCTCATTAACAAAAATGTACCACACACCCAGGCGTCTCCAGATCCCAGTTTAGTTGTGTGTGAAAAGCATTGGTCTGGCATGATTGTGTCATAATATTAGAGACAGTGCAGCCTCTGTGGACTCAGGGTGAGGCTGGTGCTTCTCTCCCCAGCAGCAAAACGCACAACTACAAGGCTTGTGTTATCTATTTACAGCCATTCAATGTGTGTATGTGGCAAGAGCAGCAGAGACAGATTATTTTTATTATTTCATGTCAGATGGTAAGTAGAGGAATTACGTTCAGTTGCTAACACTGCCACTGCAGCTTCAGCTACCTAAGATTACTTTTATTTAGCATTTCACTATTCAAAGCCTCAATTCAAACTCCTTGGCTAAGTAAATTAAATATAAATAGAATATAAAATAAGATTATGTAATACAGATACAGTTTCTCTAGGTAGATTAAACAATAACATCTACACATTTAACAAATACCTTTGTTGAAAATAAATGAATAAAACTTTGGCAAAATATATTGCAAAGACTGAAACTGATAGCAGTGTTAATTCTTTAAACCACACCTTGACACCTTGACACCTTGCGCGTGCATGTACTATTGGTGTATCTTTTCTTGAATATTGTCTCAGGAAGTTCAAAACAGTTAAATATTATATAACTATAATTATGCAGTTATTCCTCCCTCTTTATCAATGCCCCTTTGGTCCTTCACATTCCTCACAGGACAGAATGTTTTCAGGGGCAGGTGCACTTTCCCTTTAGGAGTTTAGACGGCACTCAACCTTCGTCAATAATTTGCTTAATCAAATCAGAGAGACTTTGAACCCCTCTCAGCAGGGGGCATGTTTCAGTCAGTAGAGGTTCGGCTAAAAGCAGTTAATCCTCATCAATAAATAATGTATTCGCATTCAGATCAAATGGTTCAATTTCTAACAGTTGATAAAGGAATATACAGATAGACTTAAGGTTTTTGCTTATTACAGTCCTAAATGTATGTAGGAACAAGACAGACACAGGTATGGTAGTAAATAGTTTCAAAGTCTAAGCAAATTTATGACACAATTAAGCCAAAGAATAAGATTCAGCTGTTTTTCCATCAGTGGTCGCAGCAACAAACCCATAAATGTAAGCATATTTTAATTTGAACTATATTTCTATATTCAGATGCCCCTCATGTCCTACATTACAGACGCGGGCAAAGGAGATAAACTGTACCCACCAGCGACGGCAATGCCTCTTAAAAAACATTACAGTCGACAAAACAGAAAATATCATTCACAAAATTCTATAGTTTATGTATTGTTTTAACAATCGATGTGGTGGTCAACTACATTTAGAGGCCTTGACAAATTGGGGCTTGAATTTTATACTTAGTGGTCAAGTCAAATATTGACTGTCATTAGGAAAGTGCCAGTGTCCATATGGTCCTGAAGAGGTCCAGAGGAAGTGACTTCAACTGTTAATGGCACAGTTTAAAATGTCATGACTCATTTAAAAGGTCTCCGTTTCCTGGGCAGCTGCTCTGAGGCAGTCTGTTCCAAGTTAAAATCATTGTGTTTCAAGATTAATCAGATGTTGGGTTTTACCAACAACAATGGGCCACTCTTATCAGTCAGTTTAACACAACAGATTGTCATGCACAGTGACTATCTTGAAATTGAATTTATTTGGTACTGATAAGACATGTATTTGAGTTGAGGTTTCACAAGAGAAGCCAGAACAGGGTTTTCAGATGGTGAGGCCATTACAACTGCAAAGCTCAAAGGTCAGAAGAGATGTCCAATAACCTTTTATGGCTTTGCTGGATACACAAGACAGAAAGTACAACTTACACCCTCATTTTACCACTAATTCCCAAAAATATGTTTAGCACACATCTTGAATGAAAATGAAAAGTCTCAGTCCATAAAACTGCTCATTGTGGTTCTCAGGAAAGTCAGTGACAGGTACATGTGTGTTTGGACTTCTTTTAGTCTAAATTTAACATAAGTTTAGTTTTGGCTTAGTCTTTGTTTTGTTTTACTCTTTGTGTAATAAGGTGCTGTATGCTTTGAATTGAAACTGAACAGACAACAATGTCACAGTGAACACAATCATGTAGCTGCTGAAACTGTACACAGCGGAGCCGAGCACAGCACCTGTCAGACTGGGTTTAAAGGAGTGGAGCTTGGACACACACCAGGGCAAAGACAGCTGATAGAGAACTTTCTGTCACTCTCTGTTTTACTGTGAAACTCATTTGCCTAGCTAGCCTCTGGTACACAGCAGAGTCAATTATGCTCACTGGGTATTTCTAGGCACATACTTTCTTCCTGTTTCTATATACAGTCAACTATCAATTATCATTATTATCAAACTGCATTTCACAAACTCTAAATCCTTGAAAGCGCTCCTAATGTCCTGATCCTGGGCCAGCCAAAGTGACCCATTTAAGGCGGAAAATAGGGAAAAGCGATGACCCCTTCTGATCAAAGCGTTGCAAACAGGCGCCCACGGAGTAAAGTTAACATCGTTTTTGAAGCATTGATTTATAGATAGATTATAGAGTTCAATACTTTAAATGAGATTGATCTGATTTTCACATAAAACTTTTAGTACCAGCAACAGGATTGATAACAACATTGCACAAAACGGAAAGAACTGATAATGCATTATAAAAAAAGACAATCTCCGAATTTATGGCAGTGATTCAGCCATTTTGTGAACGCTGTATTACGGGGCAATAAAAGGCTGAAAGAGAGAGCTTCATGACAATAAATTTGAGGCTGATTTCATGTTCCAGTAAATGTACATGCCTGTGATTAGATGAGTATAAGTGCGTTAATGCATTGGCCAATACGGTCTTAAAGCACAGGAAAAATTTTATTGAACTAATTATAAAGATTTCAGAGCTGATGGAGTCATTTAAAGGTTATGGAGGGATACCAATAACATAGCTTTGATATGCCTGAAGTTCTAGAAGTTAAAAAAATAATACAAAATGCTAATCACTATAATATCACCCTGGGCTTAAGGAAGCACACTTGTGTAAAACTGAACTGGTCATTCAACATACCACGGAGCAAACAAAACGTAAACTTTGTTTTATGCTTACAGTACCTTTCTTTTAATCACTCAGATTGACATGTGTCTGTCTTGACATAAAACACCCTCCAACGATAATCATAACATGCAACATCCTGCAGCCCAAAATTCTGGCCCTTGTTGTGACCGTAGTTGTTGTTCTCTGATCATAAATAGATTTTGCAGCTTGTAAACAGGTGCTTATAGACACACAGATCTTGAAATAGCCCTGACCTTTTCCTTTTACCTCACATGGGGGAACATGTGTCGACTACTGTGTATGTTGTCAAAGTAAACATCAACGCATCATTACATTAAGTTTGGTTTATGGAGGAACACAGTGAACTTCTCTTACTGTATGTATAAATCATTGTGAAGAGATAAGGTGATAACTTACTTAACAGTCACTCTTGTTGATAGATCCTGGAGATCACCGGGATGAAAGAGTTGTGCTTCTTTTAGTCCGAGCTTTCCACAGGCCCTGAGGAAGACGTTCAGGTTGTCCTGTACAAAAATCAGAACAAGGGTGAGGGCTGCTGGTCTTTAGAGAAAATACACAATAATCACTCTTCAATTCCGTGACAGGGACACAGCCTACAAGTCGTTGCTTTCAAAAGTTCATATCACCAGAGCACAAGGACGGATAGGGAGGAGCTGTGTGCAGCAAATAAAGAACTATCAAGGGCTGAACACACACAAACACACATGTAGGGGTGTGGGGAGGGCTGAGGCTGACAGACAGCAGCAGGGCTACCTGTGGGCGGAGCTAAGGTGGGGACAAAGTCAAAACCAGGAAGGATGACATCACAGCCCCGCAACAAGTCCCGCCCCAAAGACCATGCGACGCATGCAGGAATGACACAGGAGAACACTGCCTGCCTGCCTGCTTTTCTGCCTGCCTGGTGCGGCCTCTTTCATTTCACACCCTGAAACTGTCCCCTCCCTGCTGCCAAGCCCTTTACTCGAGAATACCTGTGGAATCTATGGGGTGGTGGAGTATTTTGGAGACATTTGGTTGCTATGAAACATGAGGTCTGGTGACAGAAGTGGACAAATATTTCCCCGAAGCAACTCAAGAAGAGCGAGGTGTGGAAGACCAGCATAAATGTCAATCATTTTAAATGGTATAAATTCTGTTGTCTTTATGTTCAAATGGAGACAGCATGTGAGTCACAATGCAAAAACACATACCTTAACAAACCATACAATGCACAGAGCCAGTTGAGTTATGAGTTTTCAGCCATAATCTCTTATTTGTAAGCCTTAATTTCCCACTGGATTAGCCAGCTCAAAAGTCTCTCATTTAATGACACATGTCTTAAGTTTTACCATGATTAAGGGGTAAGATCGCTCTATATTTAAATTCCCTACATGCTTATTAGCAAATGGTACCGGGGTGACGACCTCTCTGCGCAGGTTCCCTGTGGCTAAGAGCTCTGTGTGCCTATAAACAGAGCTTTGCACTGCCCTGGGGTTTACATCCCTGCAGGTCAAAGTTCAATCCCATTTTTGTTACAGGCATATCTCCTCCACTATTTCCTGTGATACAATAATAATGTGGCCCAAATCTGTGTTATGCTTAGAGTCCCTCAAACCCAGTTGCTTCAGACATAAAATAAATCTGACCTTTTGTAAGTAATGTTGGCATCATTCTTTTACCATATCATGCAATAGATATTACAGAATTGATTATCATTATTTATTTATTTGTACACCTTTTCACAGGCTTTCACTGCACTTGGAGCCTGGCATACGTGTGCTGTGCCTTAACCACTCGACCACCGGGCAGCACTTTGCTTTCTATTTTACCAAGAATAGATGATAATTGGACTGCTACTATAATGCATACATTTTCTTTTCTTTGTTTAAACTATTATATGTGACTCTTCAGCCATAACATGAAGGGATAATACTGTTATGCTTTCTGTCAATATAATCCGGTAAAATATGCTGCAGTTTCTAATCCGGTCATACAAACTGAAGACCCCAACTTCACTTTAGGACTTCAAGAAAAGAAAGGTGTCTCTTACGACCATCTGTCATGCTCCAACAAGCTCATTTTACCACATGGTTGCACTGTGGCCACTCTATTTCAGTCACCACTTTCCAAATGGTACATTACAATTACCCCAAAGTGACCCTGGCCTGTGTCTAAAACAGAAAGAAAAGTCATGGTTAAAATATCTTTCAACATACTTAAAATCCTCCAGGAATGGATTCTTGAGATAAAGCCTAACAAAATAAAGTGAGTGAAAGAGAAATATGACAAGTTAGTTAGTTCAACATAGGAAACATGAAAAAATTACTCATCCAAACACAAGTTCAAGAATCAAGTACACAAAAACACATAAATACATGCATTTAAAAATATATAAATCAACAATAATTCTGCAACAAATACCACAACAGCAACACTTCATAATAAAGGTTCAATTCATTTAGAAACCAACAAAATTGTCATAACATTCAAAACCCATTTAAACTAAGAACACTTCTACTACAAATGGAAAACAAACTAGAAACCAGCCAAACCCAGAGAAAACATGCCCTCAAAAACTCCAAAATATATTCAAGTTAAGCAGCCTTGGGGCCATGAAATTGCTTATCTACTCCTACAACGAGCTCAGAGAAGTTGGTGTTTGTGGGAACATGCAGAACCGTGTCAATGACAGTGTTTTTGCAGTGCAGTCATCATTAAGTCTGGCTCGAGCTCGTCAGGCCTAAAATCAGAGCTGATGTTGATGTATCCAACCTGATCCCACTTGTGCGCAGTTAGTGTACCCCACAATCAGACGTCATCAGCGGGCAGAGGAGCGTGTGGTCCACATGGGAAACATAGCTGTGGACATGGTGGAAACCGGAGAATAGACACACAAGCGCAGCCAGTGTTGCGAAATATTCCACAAAGAACACAACTGCCCATAACTGTTTCACCACTTCTTGTATTCAGCTTTGATTTGATTGATGATTTGAGTCTGATGCCAAATGTTTACAACTTCAAACATCAACTTTGCTCATTTAAACCAGGCTGACAACTTACTGTGCTGGCATATATAGCAAGTAGATTTACAGTGCAAGTCATAATATCCAAGGATGTCAAGACTAATAGGATTATCGATAATTGTGATAATAAGATAAGATCACCTTTATTATTCAGGTCACAAGATAATCGTAAGAACTAAAAATGTATAATTGTGAGCCAAATTGCCAAAATGTTGTGTTTTTAATTCAATCTGTAGTAAAAAAAAAAGAAAAAAACATCTAAATGTAGAACTATTTTAGCTGTTTGCTTTTGTCACATAACTTTATTTTGTCATTCAGAAAGTTTGATTTCATGAAGCTGGTCACAAACTCGAGGAATAGTGACGTGTAAGATTGTTTTATTAAAAATGTCACTGTTGTTTTTGTCATGATTTCATTCATGGTGAATAATCATTACATTGTGGCGTGTCATAACGCTAACATTTGATCATGTGAGATCCCTAATAGTAACACAAAACTTTTAACAGTTAAAAGTAACAAAACAACAATTTATATAACCTGTTGTTTTACACTGTGATGCCATAGCAATTAACAATTCAAAACAAAACATTATATATATTAAATTAGGGCTAGACAATTAATCGGATTTGAATCAAGGTTGAGATTCAGTCACGTATAATCTTCAGTTATATTCTTGGGTTTTTTAATCAAGAGGTCGACAGCCAATTCTCATTCAGTAAAAACATATGAAAATGAAATGAAATCAATACTAAAAACCATTTTGATTTTGATTTTGAAAAGACAAAATATAAATCAAACAGGAAGCTGAAACCCATGAATACTGCACATACCAAAACTGCACAATAATGATTTGGAACATTTTGAGTCCTGATGGAGAGTGCAGGGTCGTTTTGTCCCATTAATCACAAACTTCGCAAACAAACACTAACTCATTAAGAACTTGTTTATTTCTCCCACCTACCGTTTGTAATCATAAACTATGGTGGCATTTTCCCACATTTTTCAGCACCAAAATATCAATAAAACATCAAAAGCAAAGTTTATTTCACGATCGAGACGGGGCCCGCTTGAAAACTAGACGTACCACTATTTATAGAGAAAAAAGATCAACCGCTGTTACAAGCCTACCTGATTACTTTGGGAGGACGATTATGCTCACGGTGGGGAGAGTGTGCGTAATGTTTGTTTGGAGTACTTTTCGCTGTGCGGTTGGCAGTAACTGATAGCTGGGGGCCAACCGGGAGCTTTCACATTTGCTAGAGAATTCATGATGGAGAAGTTTAAGGTCTGGAAGTAACAAACCAGAGCTACTGAGGTAAGAGATACTTGTGCTCATTATCTCTGCAGGTGCCCCAGACAGTCATGTTAGTCATTATCCCAATACAAACATGGAGGAATTTTGTATTTGTTGTTTACATACGCCCGTCTCCAGACTTTGTCTCCTCGCAAAACATTACAAGTGCTTAAGGCTCATCTGTGGGTTGTGTTTTGCTAACTAGACAGCTGTGCTCAATTATACAAGAGCACAGTGATAAGTTAAAGTGGATATTCCATGGACACTCCTGAAACACTAAATATAGCTCGGGAAGGATTTAATTTATCGTTTAGTTGCAATGAATATACAGGCAGCATTAAAAGCACAAGATGAGCCTGTTAATATATATACTACTCATCATCATCTGGTTAATTACATACGTGATATACCGTAAAAACCATTACACACTCAACATAATTAAGAAAACCTTTTGTAAATGGGACAACCCTAAAGCTGTCCTTAGCTGATAAATGGGGCTCATGGTATTACCGTAGTCATGATATAAATAAAACAATTTTTACATTACTGCTACCTATCTAACTACTGCCTACCTACAAAAATAAATACATACATAGACACACACAGGGCTTACCGAACATAATGAAACGTTTGTTAGCACATAGATGCTCTCAGCTATACAGGGTTTTAGGGTTCATTCTCCTGAAAACCCATGAATAGAATCTCCAAAGATTTTAATTAGTTATATAGAGATGTAAAAAAATATATCGAAAAATATATAAAATATTGCAATGGTTGTTTGGAGAAACTTGAAAGGCCAAAATGTGATTTGAGTCTATTGTTTGTAATTTAAACAATTCAAAATTACCTCAAAAAGAGACAGAAACGTCTACTGTCGCTCCCAAACAAGAGTATAAGGGTTAGCTAAAAGGAAAGGCAATATGTCGCTCACTCCTTGTCAGGTACAAAGATAGCTTGGTATAAATTAGATGACTTGTGCATGTGATGGAAAATGTTATCTTCTATCTGACCAACAAAAATTCTCAGACAAATTTGTCATGTCACTACAACATTTTCCTATGACTTCAAACCTCAAAGTGTCATACTGTATTTTGGGAGCGCTCAGATGTGGTGAGTAGCCTTTCAAGTTTCTCTATGTTCGCTGAACCTATTAGAGTGGATGGATATGAACAGTGACAAGAGGCAGAGGAGAAGACCTTTATGTCATTGAGAGTTCAACCACAGCAGTCACAGAGTCAGCCACAATCGCTTCAACTACAGCACAGCTTCTGACGACACGGACGAACAAGAACTGAGCTGAAGGACTGTGAGAAACAACATTATCCAAGTACAAGTAAATATACAAAATAGGCTGCGTGAATTTGCTTAGGAAAGAGCAATAAACAGTAAAACATGAACATGTAGAATGTATTGGTGCTGCTAATACTTCAACTAGTGATGCAATGATACTAACAACTTGACAAATTTCAATACCACAATGATAATGAAAAAACAACCTTTTAGACAGTAGAATGTAATTTTCAACACAAAATAGTAGTTTCTTTAATGTTTCCATATGGTCTCACACAAGTCCTGATACTTGTTCAAATGAGCATCTAGTTTTGATTCACGTTTCAGAATAAATCAGTAGCAGAGTATACATTTATCACTTTTTTTGATGATTATTACTATACCACTTCTATTATTTCTACATTGTATTATGGCCACATGCTCCTACTACGTATGCACATTAAAACATTGAACTAATCAGTCTATTAATAATAAAAGTGAAGTACAAAAGACAGAAGTACTCGTGGAAAAGCTTACCAGGCCAGCGATAGGCGTGGGCAGCCTGTTCACCCGCCTGATGGTCCCTGGTTTGATGCTGTTGATCAGGCTGTAAAAAAGCAGAGTGTAAGTGAAAACTGCGAGGCGTCGGTTTGACTTTTTCCACGGTTGAGGACTGAACAAAATAAAGTCGTACTATGTGTGTGTTGTGTGTTTAGGACTTTGTTTAATGGAGGCCACCTGGCTTCAGTTTAGTAAATGGCCAGTTCTGCATCCCCATGTAAATACACATCGTCTCCAACACTTTCCCATTGAAACCAGCCACAAGTTGGTCAGAAATCTGGTTAAAACGGGAAATAGTTGATGAGTGGTTTCTGTGATATGGGTAACAGCATAAAAAGGTTGAAGTAATTAAATCACTCAAACAGTAGTCAAAAATGCAAGTAAAATACTCACTAAATAAAAATAATCACTTGTACTCGAACCACTAATACTGCAACAGATATATAACTAACAACCACAAATACCACGAGAACCTGCTCTGAATCAGTGTGTATACCTTTTATTGAAATAAAAAATATATCTTGTAATGAATTTTTAAATTATAGGCATCTACTTGAGCGCTTTCCTCTAAAAGTTACTCAAGTGTGATAAAAGTATTCAAGTTAATATATCAAATGTATTTTTGTGTGAATGTATAGTTACCAGTTCTGAAGTGAAATATCATGCCCAGTTGTAAACACGGCAGCAGTAAGATGTAGAAAAAGTCCAAAACATAACCATCAGCACTTAACTAAATGAGTATTTTTGAGTTTGAAGTGCTTTCTCAGCAGACAGACTGGGTGTGATAAGACAAGGTTACTCATTTAGCACAAAAACAATGGGGGACCGCTGTGATTGTATCAAACGACATATGCTAGAAGCTAAGTAGGATGTAATCATATGTGCAGCAGCCCCCTCCAAACATTCCTTCACAAGCTCTTAGTGATAACAACAAAACAATGGCGATGGAGGCCGGGGTCCTAGGTGAAAGCGATTTAATCTCCGCCTTCCTCTTCCTCACACACTGACAAAACAAGGACAGCTATTGGAGTCAAAAATGTCTATACATGTAGTTCACAGAGGGAGCAAAGACTGGAGTCAGGCTCAAATCAGCAGAATGTGGACACTTTGAAGCACGGCCAGAAGAGGTCGGAGGATTCTGCATGGGCTGCTGCTAATTACAGTTTCCTGCTGATTCAAAGCAAATCACCTAGACAGCTCCATCCTCCACTCGCACCCACATAAACATGCATAAGTGACGGCAACGCAAATGTCATAACACATGTACTTGAGCTCCACCAAACTGACGATCAATAACTATACCAGCCATTAAGAAAATACAGTTCCCAGCAGTTAAAATGTATTATAATACTAAGGAAAGTGCTCGATACTTGACCCACAATCATGATAAAAACACTAATTTTCCAGACAGTAGAATGTCATTTTCAACACAAAGCAACAGTGCTTTCTTCATTATTTCCATGTGTCTTTAAGTTAGTTCATAAATAAGTCATGACACTTAATAAAACGATTCAGTCAAATTTTGCCCGATTTATGTGGTTTATTTCAGTATCAACACTTCTTCAAATGAGTATCTTGTAGTTCTAGGATCGATAAGTAGGTGGGAATCGATACTTTTGACAATCCTAGTTCCCAGTATGTGCAATGTGGTTGAACTGGGAAGATTTCCATTGACTACATTGCTTTTCATGGCACTCATAAATCCAAGATGGCACTCTGCCCCATCCACAAATCTGTAACATCTGTCAACCAGGCAGTACAAGTCATCTAGAAATAGATTATACCATAAAATTAAACAAAAGCAGACAGCATGCAACTGACAGTGGAAAGACTTGACTAGTATTAAAATATGACAATAAAAACAGCATGGAAAACATCAGAAACATAAGTCTTCTTCTGTTTTGAATGACTTGAAGACAAAGCTACTTACTCACACAGCAGCACGCCGTTCTCAAGCGCTGATCGGAAGTCGCTGCTCCCAAATTTTTTCTTGGTTACTGCCTGGGAAACAGAATAAAAACAGTGAGCCAAAGCTGCATGTACGGCGGGGACGAGGCGAGAGGGTGGGTGCGTTTGCGAGCGCGCGTGTGTGGGGTGGAGAGCTGGGAAAAGAAAGGTAGGATGTTGAGAACAGTTGGAAAGGAAGTCAAAGGTATTTCCTCCTTAAGTCTTACAGTGTCCCTGGGTCATGGGTGAAGGATTGTTCTAAAAGGTATTCCATACGAGTGAAACTGAAAGGGTCCACTGTTGATGCAAAAACGTCTTGGTTAAACTGTGATAAAAGAGCGCTGAAGCCAGGCAGCCTCAAAGCCACAAGGCTCTGGGAGCATCTGGATGACTGGAGGAGCTCGGCACTGGGTTATAGCCTCATGCCTTTCCCATGATCTCAAACCACCAGCACTCATTATGTGTACAAGAGAGAACGGCCCAACTAGCACCGACTAAAACGGCTTTGGTCTTTGCAATTCTGATGATAAATGCCACTATGTAAAACGTTTGAAAAGGATAATTGTGTGAATTTGAGGCGACAATATCTGATTTAAACCGAAATGTACATTTTATGTCAGAGTTTGATTTGATATGATTACATGATGGGATGGTAATCTATTGGACAGTGAATGAAAAAGTATTATGAAATGCCAAACTATTAATCATGAAGAACTGTAAAATTGTGATGTTTCTTCTCACAACATTCAGACAACATGATACCCGATACCAATTTAAATAGGACATTGATGATAAAATGTTGTATTTTTTTTTTGACAGATCGCTAGTTCTGATAAAGCCCACGGTCATGGATAAAGCCCACGGTCATTCTAAAACTGTTCAGGAAAAGTTTTAAAGGAAAATGTTGCCATGTATGTTATTTGTTTTAACATCGATACTCAAATGAGTATCTATTTCAGATAGTTTTGACAACCCTAATTCAGAACAACACTACAATTTAACATTTTCATTTGGACTTGTGATAAAACGCAAGGCATTTAGCAAATTACTGCTTGTGATTAAACTTTTAGGTATTTTTCTTTCCTACATGCATCAGGTATTAGTAATATGATTCCATTTTAGTGGCTGCATAATTACACAAGCTTCACTAGTCACAATACTACAAAGACTACAGGACAGCTGGCTCTGGTTGCATGCACACTCTGTACAACCAAAACAAGTTGAACAAGTCACACCATCCCTTTGGGTCAGACGTGCCCTGTTCCAGCGCTTTTGTCCTGTTGCTTTTTAAGGATAGTTCAAAAGAATGGCCCTTTTTATTGTACCTGAGTCAAGGCTATCATTAGATGTATTAGATAAAGTGATTGGTACAGCTCAAGTAAGTTACACGTTTGCAGACATACACCAACTTGAAACAAAAATACTTAAGATTCCAGTTAAAACTATAAACACATTTTGAGTTTTGACACACTCGGGTCTGTGCTCACAACAATAAGCAAACAACCAAAAGCTAATGTGTCTCAGAAATCTTGCTTTATCTTTGCCAAATATACCAAAATATTTCTTCTGTAGTGGCAATAATATAATTCAAACCGCCAGGCTGTAAAAACAAACCTCAGACAAAGATATTCATGCAAAGGCTCACTGAGAGCAAACAGTTGACACAAACCGTCAGGCAGCTGGCAGAAGAAATCCTGACCCCTACTGTCTAAAGTTAGTGGGGCAATAACAGATAATAGAGATGTAATTACAGCAGTGGTTCTCAACCTGGTTGGCCTACACAAGTAATTTATCTCGGTCTAAATCTTCAAAATAATACCAAACATTAGACATGAGGCTACATTATCACTTTGGGGGTTGCCTACTTTTTAAGTTTGGGGGTCGCAAATGCTGAAAAGGTTGATATTTTGGGGGTCGCAACTGAAAAAGGTTGAGAACCACTGCATTTCAGAGCAGAACACAGGTTTAGAAGAAAGAGACGGCCTGAAGAAATAAGGATTAGATCTAAGGCTCCCTATGACTCAGAGAATAGACTTCAAAGCAGCTCTGCTTGTGTACAAGTCTCTCCATGGCCTAGCACCAAAGTACATCTCGGACTTGATAGTGCCATAGGAACCATCTCTCCTGAAGACGTGAGACAGGCCTCTACTCTTGAGTGTTGTTTAGCTGTGCATATGACTGAAAGAATTCTTCTTTTCTCTTTCAAAGTAAATGTTATAATGATTATTCATGTTTTATTTGTTTGTATTGTGATTTGAATGCATATTTGTCATTCTGTAAAGCACTCTGAATGACTTTGTAGATTGTGATCTACAAATAAACGTTCCTAGACTTCTGGTTCTATCCCTGTCAATCAAGAAAAAACAGCTGGACTTGGGCTGCATTCACAAGCACAGTTTAGTTCTTATGTCAGCTTGGTTTGGTCCTGTTCAAGTCCTGGTTTAGTTTTGGTCTAGTCCAAGTATTGTTAAAGGTTTATGAGTGTGTCCCCATATTCAAAGACTATTCAGAGGTATATTCTCTCGGTTTTTGATCGAGGCTTTTTCACAGGAAAGTACAGTTTAAGTGAGAAGGGAAAACATATTTGGAATTTGCAAATCCTTGGAGTCTGGAGCCAGCTGTAAATTCAATGTATTTTATGCTCTTCGATCCTCATTCGACCTCTATCTGAAAACAACAACAACAACAACACACACACACGTCATTTGTTTTCATCTGTCATTTAACATAACCCATCCCGACATTTTCAGGCTATAAAGTAAACACTAACAATGCAACAGTTCCTTTCAAATGTTAATACAAGTGGTCTGTTCTTTTGTTTAAGTCTGCAGGGTTGGTCCAGCCGCCAGTGAGTGAATATTTTCCCTCTTCTCTCGTCATTATTAGAGGAATAACTCCTAGTCCACTGAGCCCTCTCTCTCTCTCCTGTGGAACCCGTCATGTGGAATAATAGCTCTAATCTGCTGCAACACTCTGCTACACTGATTCAACAGGGCGATTTAAGGCATGGACACAAGTTTCAAAAACAGCTTGCCTTCCTGCACACACCCTCAAGAATGTCAAACAGTAGAAGAGGAAGTCAGCTTTGAGGTAACTTTACCTTATGCATCGAAACAATAATTACATGCATTCACACGCCACATCACGAGGAAACCTATAACAAAGAAATATGATTCACAACAAACATGCGGAAGTTCAAGTTATTGTGGCACTTTTATCATCTCATTCTCATATTGCAATTCTCCTTTGAACTAACGATGCATTTCCTTCACAAAATTACTGCCCAGTGCTCAGTAACAAAATAAAATGTAAACATATTCCATGAAAACCACAGAGATGTCAAAAGTAAACATAAACCATGAAAACCACAGAGATGTCAAAAGTAAACATATACCATGAAAACCACAGAGATGTTTGGGCTGAGGCCAGTGAAGCCACCATGAGAAGCTTTGCAAAGTCAACTGCAGATGTTTTTTGTGAACACGATTACATTTTTCCTTTGCATTAATGAAGTCAAGTTTGTGTACATAAATCATCACAAATGTACCACAAAGAAGCTTTAAACACGTTGATCTCGCAGAATAGTGGTCTGAAACAATACCTCTGCGTCCGTGACCTAAGTGATTGTTTATTCATGCGGCGCATCGAGGCAAATCAGTATTCAAGGTTTGTGCGGATGCAGCCCCCTGCTAATTGTTCCAAAAATTCTTTGTTCCTTCTTTACAGGAGTATGGGTCATCAGAGTGCAAATGGGACATTGTCCAAATCATTTCTGCATCTCTGGAAAAAGCACTGCACAGAAGCCACTAGTGCTGACACCAGTGACTTATCGTTATAATAGAACAACGTAGACAACATGAAACAACAAGTAAAAGGTGTGTGAGGTACAGCTTCACGTGAGTACGTCTGAATATAGGGACCTAATTTCTGTAATTGCTGACTGCCGAAACCAGAGGAGGGCCTATAGTGAGGTGACTAATGATCAGCAGAGCAGCACAGAGGGCCAGGTCATAGAGGACATTTCATAAATGGATACACAAGTCTTGTAAACATGACTGTGGGACTGAAACCAACAATTATTTTGCTAATCAATTGTGATTAAGGTGTCTAGAAAATCAAATGGCCATAAATATAACAGATTTTTTTTTACTAAACTTGATCCAGATGAAGCTACGGTGATGCTGCTACTGTACATGTTTGCTTTGTCTTTTTGAAATATGTATTACTTCGAGTCATAAAACCTCTTCTCTCAGCACATGACATGTTTTGGAGTCTGTGTATAGTGCAAATTACGATTATTCGATTACTAAATTACGGTAGTTGACAATTTTCGAAGTAATTGTTGAGTTGAGATTAATCAGTTAACTTGTTTCAGCCCTACAAGACAGCGCCTAATCATTGTTGTACAGTGTCCAGTGGGCACACTATAGTATAAAAACACATAATAACCATGCCTATCTAAAGCAATGCAAACGCACATTTATATTCTGTTGACATTAGAGTGGCTCAAACCCTGACGTTTCTATCTGTTGCTATCATCACCATTTAAACTGTTCAATTGTCAAGCAGCTCCATTATTCAGGCAGTGCACTGTGGTCGTACAAAGCGGCCTGAGCTGACAGTAGGCCAACGCTTTAAGGGTCTACTACTCTTACAGTCATGGCAGCTAATGCAGGAATGTGTCCATGTGACAGACTCCAGACTATGTAGTCCGGTTTTTAACTACCTCACCAGCCTGGTCGCGCATATGCCTCTGTTTAAAGTGCTATAAAGCCAGACAGCTTGTTAATCATCCAGTGGCACCGAGTTGCACCATAACACTTTCTCTTTGAAGGAATGGTGTTAACCTCTTGCCAGAATTCGCTCTTTGATTGCTTTTGTACTGCCCACGCTCATGCCACCGCTGTTAAATAATAAATCCTTTGTTAATACTCCAACTTCTACAATTTGGTCAGCCCCCTTCCACTTTTGCCTCACCTAATCGGCCAACTGCTGATTGGAAAGATCATGCCCACTGAGGACCACCAGCCCAAGTCACTACAATGGGCCAGTGTGCAAGTGTGTGAGACTCTGATGTCACACCGAAAGCATTCAGATTCACCCCTCGTGAAATTAAACAATATTGGTTCTAGTTACGAGATCCATTGCAGGCTTCCATCCACCAATATGGTACTAAATTACATTAATGAAGTAAAGATCCTAGTCGAAAACGGAGCATTGAGTGGATAGTAACTACTAGGAGCGAAGAAACCACATTCCTTGACAGCAAAAATGTTTCGCTCATCAAGCCCGCAAGGGTAAGTTTATTTTAGTCTCAGCATTATAACCGCAATGTGGGATCTAGTCTATAAAAACGACTACTAACCACCCAAAAGAACTGTTGTGACAATTATGAATGAAAAATAATAGTAAGAGCATTGTGAAGCAAAATAACAATAAAAATAACCTTTGAGTTATAAATATTATAAGATAGAGAGAACTGCTAGATTTATAAAAAGAATAATATAAATGTACTTAAAGATATTTGTGAGATATAAATCTGATATGTTCAGAGAGTAGGTAGAGACCTGTCATACCATGCACGACATTCAATCTCCAATGTGTCTCAGTCATCTGACATCTGTAAAAAAGTTTTGTTTGTTAAGGCAACCTATCTCAAGAGAGTACAGGAGGTCCCCTTAAAAGGTTTGACGTTTGAAGTCGCAATATTCTAAAATGTCTTATTATTCAGATTTTCTGAAATACTTTCAACTCTTAGCATAGGCTGCGTTTACAGCTTGAGGTGAGTAAACCAGAGGAGATCTATCACTATCACAGTGCTATTATCACTTTGACAGAAAACATTCTTGTAATCGAATCTTAATTTGAGTCAAACCACTGACAAAAGGAGTGTCCGAGCTACTGAGAGGACTGACAAAATCCATTAAAAGTGAAAAGTGTGAAGTGCTTGCGTCCAAGTATTGTCGGAGCACAGGGAACTAATATTACTTCTGAGAATTCCATGTTTAAAGAGGTGAGTTTCTGGAATGGCTCAGAGCTAATGAAGTGCTTAATAGTAACAGTCGCATCACTTAAAAAAATAAAAAACCGAAAATCAAAATTTAGAAAATCATGGTAAGAGAGTTCTATTGAACAAGAGAGAGAGGCAAAAATGAGCTGGTCCAGCGTCATACAATCTTTTGAGCATGTGACTAGACTGTTGTTTTAGTCGTCAGAAGACAGATCCATGAAATGGACTCAAAAGACAGTGTCTATAGAATGTACAAGGGTGTCTTCTGATGTGCCGTACTGAAACTTCAGCAGTAGACATAAGAGAGTCATGCGACTTTTAGTGTTCTTATTTCTCCTTATAGCATCTTTCTTCATATTTTATACGTCACGACTATGTGAAGGTGTGCCAGAGCGAGAGTGGAAGTGATCCACGTCGGCGTGCAGATTGCTCTCCTAAGATCCTGCCGTCCCCAGGTGATATATTACGTATCTTGTATCTTGCTGAAGTGTCGGCTATGTTCAGTGGTTCGATGAGAAATTAAGATGGAATGATCAGCTTAGTGTATCCACCCTCTAGCAACGCGTGAGCGGTGATCAAGAACCTGAAGACGACTACAGCAGAGAGAAAAAAGCCAAAGCAATGTCTAGAGGAATATAGAGCATTGTGAGACTGTAAAAGGAGAATTCTTCCTCTAAGACTGACCAGTAGTGTCATCACGCACACAGAACATCCTACACCGTCTAAATCCGTCGGTACTCCACAGGTTCCAGAGTAGGGCAAAGTTGTCCCATGTCGACAGTTATACCCAACTATTTCTAATTTGACTAAATCATATGTCTTACCTACGTTCTTCATCCTAGTCTCTTGTCTCTCCAACCACTTCTCTCACAAGAACTTCATCTCATTAAAAAGTCGTGATCACGGGTCCTCGACGTGGCCTCAACGTGCACTCCCACATCCCAACCCATATCATAGTCTTTCTTTGTATAGGCCAGCAAGCTGCGCCGGGTCCGAGTCTGACGAACGTAGGTCATAAAAATGGATCTCGCGCTGCTCAACAAATCAAGCAGCTATCAGACACAACCAAGAATTATGCACACAGACTGTAAAGGCCTGATTATGACCCAGCAACATAGCGAGTAGGTGTGCAGATATAATGGATGGATGTCATTTGTCACCTGACAGAGCGATCAACACCGGGCACCGAGGTTTTTCTCAATGCTGTGATGAGAATGGTCCTAAAACGTGACACTTAGAGAGCGAAAATCAGCATCACCCTAATAGTGATTTCCTTTTTTATTAAGTAGCGAAAGTCAACTGCATGTGCTCGTGTCTGGCTTAGAACAGCATGCCTTCTTAAGTTGGCCTTTATTCTGACTCCACAACCAGCACTGAGCACCAGGCCTGTTTATACTTTCCGTTTGGTAGCCCTTAATCACGGGGTAATCTTAGCGTGCGGTCAGTTCCAACTTACTGCGGGGCATCATGTCACAAGATCACGTCTTCTATTATCATAGCTGCAGATGGCTTCCTTTAATGACTCCAGCAGTTTCGAATAGGAGAAGATGGACTGTGGAATGTTCCCGAGGACAGACAGGAGGGACATATTTGCGTTACATACTTCATAAAGGAGTGTGCAGTGGTCTTTTGTCTGAACAAACTGTCAGCACAGAGCATCCAGAATGTTTAATAAAATGTCATCTGATGAAACTGCTTTCCACCTCCAAAAACTTTGGGCATATTGTCTAATTTGCCTTAGAAAAGCGGCAAGTGTGAAAAAAATGCAAAGTGTAGGTTGGTGGCTTCGTCCACACGAGTAGTGGACCTCATACAAAACGCTACCATATATTCCCACGAACCGCTGCAGGCTTGACACAAGGTGAAGCTTAAGAACTCCCCATTTCACTTAATTAACACACGTGAAGAGATATATCCAGTTATATAGACACAAAGGAGTGATAATATCTCGGTTTTAACTCTTTTGTGAGCAATGATGCAATAAATAAATTTAGAGTGTGGTAAATCACAATAATCTGAGCCTCGTTATCTTAGTAATTGTTCTCTCGCTACGAGAATGAAAGAACGCAGTACCACACAGAGAATGTCTTGAAATCTTCAGGCAATAAGTGACAACACGTGTTTATCTCAGCTTTTTAGAGTAACAGCAATCCGATAGCTGGCACCATTCGCGTATTGTGAGTTTTATCTCCCTTGAGCTAGCAGGCCTATTCCCGGACATTATCCAGGTCCAGCCATGTTTGTTAGCTCTACATTTCTTGTAGTAACTTTGCAGCTCAGGTAAACACACACTAGAGAAAACAAACCATATGTACACAGTGCCTAAACTATGAACCTAAGGTGATGACAATATATTCGGCACTTCTGTAAGCCCTATCTCCCTGTATAGTTTCGAGCGTTTTCTGGTGACTAGAAGTTTAAGTATGTGATGACACATACAATAGGCCTCATTACAGTATTCGTCCAAGGCTTTCGTCGCTCCATGAGTTATATGTCGCGACTCTAATTAATAAGACAATTTTCCTACCTATCATCCTGATATCTTGCTTAACTACAATCAACATGAATTAAAACTAGCGACCTAACAAATTATATCATGTGAGTATGCATCATAACACTGATGTTGAGACGATAATAAGAATGGTGTCTATATGGAATATATTAGGATACTAAAATACTGGTTTTTGATTTTGACACGTAATATTACAAAATATGGTTAGTTGCACATCCAGCTGTCAAGAAATGGTCATCTAGAGTGAGAACCATTATCTTCTGCTCATTAGTAGCTCCTTACCTAATAGTAGCAACTTAAAATGCATCTGTGCTCTGTTTCAGCGTTATTGAAACTGAAGACGGCCTTACACCAATCATTAACAAGCCATTTGTGTCATATTATCTTATCGTTGACAAAACTATTTATTTGACAGATTCACAATACAATAAAATTCACCACAAGCTTATTCCACATTTATGTGACAAATATCAATAGTAAATTGTAAATCAATGCTACAACAGTAGGTACAATTTCAAAAAAAAGACAGAGTTAGGGATCATGTTGAACCAGCAGTATGCGTGTTTGGATTTAATACATTGAACTTTGTGTGGTCTATACTGCATAGCAACTCGCTCCAGATAACTTAAGGCTCCCCCCACATAGTATTGCGGCTGCAGCATGTATTTTGTGTTATAGTTCTTTAAGATATTCTTACTGCACAGTTAACGAGAACTTTAAAACTTTTTATAAAAGAAATACTATCGTTAAAATAGTGAATAGTGAGTAAGGTAAATGAGTTAAATGTGGTGATATAAATAATAGCAATATTGCAATATCAAAATAATGGAAACTCTGTTTACAACACAACATCAAGTTTTTGTGAGTCGAATGACTAAACGGAGGAAATGTCATGGGGTTTTAAATACCATTACCAAAAGAGAAGGACAACCAATAAGAAGCGGCCAGGCTTTCTCAAAAACATTTGAGAGGACTTAGCCATTCTCATGTGAATGAACTTCGGTCTAAGGTTTGAAACGGCCCCCCCCCCAATTTTGAAATGTTTGGGCCAGTTTCCTTTTTTTGACGTGTAAAAAAAAAAAAAGTCACACTTTAACTCTTTGCTTGGGGTTAGGGCGATAAGGTGAAAGCAACCTCATCGTCGGGAATGAGGTAGATGGAGCTAAGTAGTCCTGTTGATTCTGCAGTCCTATGATTAGCTTTTACAAATTGATAGATCTTTGCGATTCATAGTTTAGCGTCGCCATTTGGTCCTCGCATAAAACATACCAATCAACAAAAATGTTATAACAAGGCATGTGTGTCCTGTTCAGCTTATTTTTGGAGAGAATAGTATCCACACTTATTCTAGGAGTTAACAGGATATTAGACTACTTAATTATCCCTAGCTGGTCTCTCCTCTATAGCGAATGGCAGAGTTATTGCACTAGCCTGGTCACAGCCAACACAACTGAAAGTGTGTTTACGCATTGTGTCTGATATGATGCTGAGACTAAGCGGCTCTTGACGGCCATCGGTTATATAGTACTATGTCATAGAAGATCAACTTAGTATTTACATACGTAGCAGGAATGAATTATTATCTTGACACTCCAAATCAACAATCACAGTAATTTAATCTGTAGAAACGCTGGTCATTAGACTGAATTATAGTTACTACAAAGACATCATAGAGTCTATTCCCTCCATACTTTCTCACATCTTGACACGACATCTCAAAAACGACATAGCTGTAATAAGTATTACATAATTTTCACATACCGGTTAACTGTCCGTCTAGGCAGTCTATGTTATTTGCGAGAGCTTGCGAGCACGATTTGAGTAACCTTGCATTTTTGTATACGTTGACAGTTGATTGCCAAACGTCTTATAGATAATACACAATAATAGTTTAGCGTGAGATATATACAACAAACAACAAGCGTCATTATGTCGAACTATGACGAATATCAGAAACACATCCTTAGCTCTGGCCTTCTGAGCCACTTTGTATTATATCTACTATTCTGCATAAATCACACAGCATATAAGTTGTCCACGAACTGTGACAAACTGGTACTGAAAAATTGAAAACGACTATATGCATTCAAAGATCATCGATAATAATATAATAGATAAATATTAAGAATATTGTAATGGTACATAAGTCGAGTATTATTATATGGTCTTATATTCAAAGACATTCAATCTACTACAAAACATTATACGGTATATGCCGCCTCTACTAATACCTCTATCCTTGCGTCCACCATGTGGAATTTACAATAACCTCACCACTGCATCTACTCCTCTGGTTAATTTACTGAGAATTTTCTCAAGAAATTTCTGGAGGAGAATCAGGCTCTGAATAAAAACAATACTTATCAAGATATCTACTTAAAAAAACTATCCTGAATGAATAGCAGCAGTTAGTTGCAGTGTTGATACATTACAAAAAGATACTTGTTTTGCATAACATTTTCCTCAACAAAAATAATGTCCAAATTATATTGCTGTTGAACAGATTGTAACTTATAATTGAGTACAAGTTCAATACATTCAGATACAAAACTAGAAAGTTTCACTCAGTTAACCAAAGCATTCTGTTTTTCTCAATCGTTTGATGCTTGAGCTTGCTAGAAAAAATTAATTACACATTTGAGTGTAGCGGTACATTTAAGAGAATTGCGATGTTGGTCATATTGGTTGCAAAGGGTTTATGGAGAGTACTGCTTCACTGAGTTGATTGGCCCATTTAAAAAAGCTGTAGTCTTATGTTATTATCACTACAGGTTACATTACCGATCATTTTAGCTGTTGGATCTACATATAGTAAGATTCAATATACCAAGCTATGTATCGCACGATCTCAAGCCCTTTTGTCATTACTACAACATAAACTAATATATAAAATCTAAATGACAGAGTGATACTGTGGAAAACGTCAGTTTGAATTGTAGATGTCAATACTTTTATGACCTCCTCTGATAATTATCTCAGAGAATCTGCCCAGGAATGTTTCAAGGTTGTTGCCCAGGCAGATGAATTTATTCCTATTGTTCCACAGGCCATTTCCCAAGATGGTTTGTTTCAATAAAGGTCCGAATCACCAATCATCAGGAGTTTGTATGACGCAATCGTAAATCTTTCTCTATGAACACCAATAGTTGAACTTTGCGTGCCATGCAATAATCTCTTCTAAGTACAAGAATTCCATTTGCTAGTATCTGTGGCTCTACAAATAGCTGGCATCAAGAGAGATAAAGCAGATGAGTACCTGCCGCTAGGGATCATACATCGTAGTCCACTGAACTTTCTAGTGAGAACAATAATATATCAGTGATACTGCTCTTCTACAGCATCCATCGCCGACCAAATGCACACACTTGTTCATAGCTATTTAATGTATGGAGGGACAAAAAGCTGTCAGGTGCTTCACGCTGTTAGCCATAAACCTCACCAACCACTCTCATGCTACACATCGAGTACACCATTTTATAACTAGAACCATCTTAGATCATATATAATCTCGAATTAAGTTAACTACCTCCAAATTCACTTGCCTAACCTACTACGGTGTTGCCATCTCAGCTGAGAACTTCGAGAATACCGTGCTTTGGGAATAAAGCGTATGTGAATCTAGGCACGATGCTGCTCATTAACTATAGCCTATAGAGACTCTCAATGAGTTTGGAAATAACCACATCGTACCCAAACTATGAATGAATTATTTAAGAAGACACATGTCTAGTGCCTTAAGAAGACAACTATTAATGAACGCTCATTGTTCTATTGTTCATTATAATTGAATCCTTAGTGTGTATATCCAATGAGACGTCCGAAGTTCACAAATAAGTAGTCTTCACCCCTGTCCATGAACATATGCCTCGAGTTGCTGATTATTGCTAAGAACATTACCAGCTCGTGACCCCACAGATACATAAACAAGCGCTAATTGTCATCTCATCCCAGTGCTAAGTGTGTGTTAGTGTCAATTGTGAACAGTTTAGGGCTCGTGCGAGACTCAACATAGGAGGCGTAAATTGCTCTATTCAACACTTACATGGGGCACTTTGTTACAGTTCTCTTGTAAGATACCTATCAGAATCAGCGAACTGGAGTGAGTTTATACTGCCAAAATTGGTCAATGAACAAAAATTGCGTCACATACCAAATATCCAGAGAAGAGTAGCTCTGAGTCTTCTCGCGCTTACCCTCTTGAGATGGGTATTTTACAAATGATGCAACATAAAACACTGAGCAATAATAAAATAACATCTATTCAATCAAAAAGGGCATGCATTAAGAAACAATTAAAATTATTTCTATGTACACAATTGCTATTGCAACGTGCTGGATCATTTAAATTAAACCAAGCTCGTAACCAAAGAAACGAGCAGTAATATTGCAGATTTTCTGGCTTTATTCACACATAACCGTTCCCTACATTAGTCCTGGAAATTTACCAGGAAAATGATCAGATAAATAATTCAGGGGAATCGCTTCTGGCTTCATTAACATATGTAACTGCTCGGGAAAATGCCAGGTAAATTTCCAGGTAAGGATGGATGTGTGAATGGGGCTAGAATGAGACAAAGTTAGGACCGTTGCCATAGCAATTCATTGTTGTGTTATGTTTTACAAAATATAATAAATCGAAAAAATCTTCAAAATATTGCATTTACTAAAGAAATAAAACCCCTACATTTTCGTTAAATGTGTGTCCTATTTAATCTATATATTTTTTAAAAAATCAATAAACTTACCGTCGTCATGACCTAAATGAGAAAAACAAAATTGGCTGATGTAAGTCAGCCTTTTTTAGAAGAATAAAGCTACATATTGAATCATACTCGTTAATTGCTAATAGAGTTTTTGTGTCAAAGTTTGCCTCAGTATAGCTCACCTTTAACGGGACTTGTATGTCCAGCTTAGTTCGCGCTGATCACTCACTGAGTCTTGTCGTCTTTGCTGTGTGCAGCTCTCGAATATATATGAGAAATCCAATGAGAAATCAAGTTTATTACAGAAAGAAGTGCAAAGCATTTCGCGTACACCATCACTTCAGTGGAATTGTGATTGATATTTCATGAGCAGCGCAATCCACAACGTTGTGAGAATGTCCGATCAGCCAGACATTGGTACCATGATGAGGGGAGTCAGAGAGACATGAATCACTAATCCTATGGCTTGTCACACAATGTAGTTGATCAGTGACATTATAGAAGTGATGCTTCACTATATGTAATCTGAAATATATGAACAGCTGTTATGACTCGCATGCCGCGTCTGTCATAGAGACATGAGGACTGGCGGCAATTATTGTTTATGTGGCACGCTCTAAAAAACAGCACAGAAGCTCTAAACCTTTGAATAACACTTTAAATTTATACACACCTCGAAAAAACAATAGACCAACTATTACGCGATCTTTATGTGTTTATGGAAGACATCAGGAGGATAATCTACATGAGCTGTCGAAATTAAAAATATTTGTTAACATAACCCATAGCCAGATTAATAAACAGCATAAGAATAATAAATAATATCTCTCCAAGGTAGTTTATTATTGTGTTTTATAGGGGATTGACAGTATTATAATAAACCCACGCAAATCACTCGTTACACCCCACGTGGCATTGTGGGACAGTGGTTCTTCCCAGGGCGTGATCTGCCTGCATATACATCCTATGTGTGTAAAGAATGGCGTGCATGGAGCGAGCAACTATAGACAAATATTCTGTGTGTATATTTAACATGATAGACAAACTATAACATCAATCTGTAACTCATTTTCAACGTCTACATACAATGCGAGAATAGTAACCCAGAGGGATAGAGTGATTGTTGCTCCTTATGCTAATATCGTTCTATGATTATATGTTGAAGCTATAGAGAAGATACTAGATACATACAACACTAACATCGACACTTGTAGGTCTTCTTGTGCTCTCGTGAGTCTGCAAGTAGACTAGACTTTCAAATACACGACCCGAGCAGCTTGCGCAGTTGCACAGCATTTTTGATGAGTGTGCGTTACTCATTGACTATTTAACTACTATTGTTTACGAGCATCAGCATTGAGAATGTGGCTAGTAGCCAGCCAACTCTAGCTCACCGCCCCACTTCCAGGCCACACAAACTACGCACTGCGATTTTATATCTTCCATACGACATACTATGATTTCATTATCAAACAGCTGCGAAACGCTAAAAGCCAGAAAGAGATCAGATCACATTTACTTTCGATTTAGCACTGTACAACGCACTCATTCACCGTCTGGCGCATCGGGCTCTTTCGCAACTTCACGCATAGGGACCGGCCCACCAAATTTGCCTAAACTGCTGCAAGAACAGGCTGTGGGAGGGCCCGAAATCATCTGGTCCGTGTTGAGGTTTAGAGTATTTCATTTGAAACGTGGATTTTCGGCGCTCTTAAGATATTGCGAATTTGACTTTAGTCGGGATAACGTAAAACTTTAGGACAAAGGACAATCCACTTCTCAAGAAGGGCTAGGTTTGTTAGTTTTTAAGTTAGAATCATATTTTGGTTTCTTCTATATCAGACAATAGATAAGATATGTTCTTGTTGGAGAAGTGTGTTAGAGGAGATAAAGGAGCTTTCCAACCTCTATTGCGTCTTTGAGCCAGCGTTGGTCTTGGTTGATGATCCATGTATTGTCCCGGTCCATAATGTGGTTATGGTGTTTGCAGTGATATTGCAGATTTTAGATCAACAAAAAAACATAGTCAAGTGTCTCTAATTACTTATTGTGTCCTTGTTGACACTTTCCCACGCCGCCAAGGGAAGATTGATTGCCAAACTGGATGTGCTCCCTTTCTGTGCATTTTCTATGTTCTTTATTCTCTAAGACATGCAGTTCACCATTGCAAGGACAAAGTATACTCCACCTGTTTTCCTTGTAAGAATGATAACAAAGTAAAGCATGTTCCTATATGTTTAGTGTTTCAATTATATATATTTTTTTGCATTGAACAGAAGATGTCTCAGTTAAACTCAGACAATGCAGAGGTTTCCCTACTGACAATAAAAACAAATCTAAAAATCATCTTGAACCATGAAATTAGGTTCCTTTATTTCAGTGACACAAGAGGAATGGACGAGCTCTTTTGGTTACCTATCATTTACTGCAAAATGTATGTTTTTCAGTCCCTTTCTTTTTCCTACGTAAGCAGCCATTGTTATTATTAGCAACTGTGCATACCTCATATTATATCTATTTACATTACATTTGACTATCTGTTAGGTTGACATAAAACTAAACGTGATAACCTGTTAGCATGAATTCCAAATGTTTTTTTCTTCTAGCAGCAGCAGTCATTGTTCTCATGGCATTCATCTACTGCAACCGTGACAAGAAAGAGAACAATGACGATTTAAAGGCAGCCTGGCAGTGTTTCGGGCGCTCTTGTCAGTCCTGCGTCAGGTAGGACTTGACGAGAATGAACACACCGCCCACAGAGCAGGCAGATGCTTGTCAAACGCAGTCTCTTCGGAAGTGAAAGCCTTCAACACTGAAATGATATATGTATGCAAAGAACACTCATTTAAAAACACACCCTGCCGTTGACATTTGCATACTGGGTCAATGCTACGTTAAATTAATGTTCAATCAGCCTCAGATTTCAATAATCCTTTTTCAAAATAAGTCACCAAGATGAACCCTCAAACGAGCCCGAACCAGAATATTTCAACGAGGGACCTGAAACATCACTAACCCCAGATTTTCAGAAGGAATAGGCTCATTAATAATATCACATTTTCAAAGCCTCACAGCGGTCATGCAGTATTACGATAATCACGGCAGTAGCTGAGGTATAATGACCCTTGGCTAAGTTCCTGTCCAAAGTGGCTGCCGTCCAGGCAATCTGGAATTGGCTACAGGAGCAATACATCATTATATTGTAAGAAGAACCAGTGGTGAGTTGGATTACAGGTAACCACAAAGAGCTATGGTCCGTGTATTGGACGAGTATTTACAGTAAGTAAGGCGCCATGGTAGAGCAGCGGTTAGCGCTCTCGCTTCAAAAGCAAAAAGGTCCTGGGATCAATCCCTGGGTGGCGGGGGCCTTTCTGTGTGGAGTTTGCATATTCTCCCCTCCGGGTACTTTGGTTTCCCACCCCTTTTTCCCACTAAAAACATGAAAAAAAGATGTTGCATCTCAGTGGGACTTAACAACAACAGCCTTCCCAGGGACGACAGGTGGAAATTAGCTTGAGTTATAAACCTGGTGCAAAGCATTTGTCCTGTTAAGGTTAATGTATAGTGTTTACTGTCGCTGTCTCAATAAATAAACTGAACCAAACTAATTGGCCATTGTTGGTGCTTTGTGGTAATAGTAATGCGTAGATAAACGTTGGTGCTTTGACCATGGCAGGTTGTAAAAAAACTGGAAGAGGTTTGAGAGGCAAAAGGCAGCTTTAGAGGGTTTTGCTTCAGTACAGATACATTGTAAAAGCA
>BJKM01000299.1:703207-715707 GCA_015082035.1 Chaenogobius annularis
AGTCATTCTCTGGAATATACAGACTTTACAACACGGGCAACGACAGGGTCCCGACAATCACAGGGTCCCGACAATCACAGGGTCCCGACAATCACAGGGTCCCGACAATCACAGGGTCCCGACATCACACAGGGTCCCGACATCCACAGGGCCCCGACACAGGGTCCAGGGCCCCGACAATCACAGGGTCCCGACTATCACAGGGTCCCGACAATCACAGGGTCCCGACTATCACAGGGTCCCGACAATCACAGGGTCCCGACAAATATCACAGGGTCCCGACTATCACAGGGTCCCCGACAATCACAGGGTCCCGACTTATCACAGGGGTCCCGAAATCACAAGGGTCCCGACAATCACAGGGTCCCGACTATCACACTATATCACCAGGTCCCGACAATCACAATCACAGGGTTCACAGGCCCCGACAATACAGTTCCCGACTATCACAGGGACAATCACAGGTCCCGACAATCACAGGGTCCCGACTATCACAGGGTCCGACGACAATCACAGACATCACAGGGTCCCGACCAATCCCGACAATCACAGGGTCCCGACCATCACAGGCCCGACAATCACAGGGCCCCGACAAATCACAGGGTCCCCGACTATCACAGGGTCCCGCAATCGCAGGGTCCCGACAATCACAGGGTCCCGACAATCACAGGGTCCGACTATCGCAGGGTCCCGACAATCGCAGGGTCCGACAATCACAGGGCCCGACAATCACAGGTCCGACTTATCGCAGGTCCCGACAATCACAGGGTCCCGACCATCACAGGGCCCCGACCATCACAGGCCCCGACAATCACAGGGCCCCGACAATCACAGGGTCCCGACTATCGCAGGGTCCCGACAATCGCAGGGTCCCGACAATCACAGGGTCCTGACAATCACAGGGTCCCGACAATCACAGGGTCCCGACTATCACAGGGTCCCGACAATCATACGTTTGAGGGTCATTACGTTTGAGGGTCACACGTTTGAGGGTCATACGTTTGAGGGTCATACGTTGGGGTCATACGTTTGGGTCATACGTTTGAGGGGTCATACGTTTGGGGGTCATACGTTTGGGGGTCATACGTTTGAGGGTCACACGTTTGAGGGTCATACGTTGGGGGTCATACGTTTGAGGTTCATACGTTTGAGGGGTCATACGTTTGAGGGTCATACGTTTGAGGGTCATACGTTTGGGGGTCAGACGTTTGAGGGTCATAACGTTAGGTTGTACAGTTTGGGGTCATACGTTTGAGGGTCATACGTTTGAGGGTCATACGTTTGAGGGTCATACGTTTGGGTCATACGTTTGAGGGTCACACGTTTGAGGGTCACACGTTTGAGGGTCACGCGTTTGAGGGTCACACGTTTGAGGGTCATACGTTTGGGGGTCATACGTTTGGGGGTCATACGTTTGGGGGTCATACGTTTGGGGGTCATACGTTTGAGGGTCACACGTTTGAGGGTCATACGTTTGGGGTCATACGTTGAGGGTCACACATTTGAGGGTCATACGTTTGGGGTCATACGTTTGAGGGTCGTTCACGTTTTGAGGGTCATACGTTTTGGGGTCATACGTTTGAGGGTCATACGTTTGAGGGTCACACGTTTGAGGGTCACACGTTTTGAGGTCATTACGTTTGAGGGTCATACGTTTTGAGGTCAACGTTTGGGATCATACGTTTGAGGTCACACGTTCGGGGGTCACACGTTTGGGGGTCATACGTTTGGGGTCATAGGTTTGGGGGTCATGCGTTTGGGGGTCATACGTTTGAGGGTCATACGTTTGAGGGTCATACGTTTGAGGGTCATACGTTTGGGGGTCATACGTTTGAGGGTCACACGTTTGAGGGTCAACGTTTGAGGGTCACACGTTTGAGGGTCACACGTTGAGGTCATACGTTGAGGGTCATACGTTTGAGGGTCATACGTTTGGGGTCACACGTTTGGGGGTCATACGTTTGAGGGTCATACGTCTGAGGGTCACACGTTTGGGGTCATACGTTTGGGGTCATAGGTTTGGGGGTCATGCGTTTGGGGTCACACGTATGGATTTCTCTGTCAAGAACAGTGAATCTGCAGAAGTGACAGGCTCCATCCCGAAATCGAATTCAAAAAGCATGTTCCGTTCTTGGTTTCACCGTCTTCAAAGCTGAATGAAACAAGCCGGGCTGGGGAATTTTTATTTAGTCAAGCCCCCCCCCCTTCAGTTTAGGAATTTTGGATCCAAGACACACAAGCCCCCAGAGAATCAGAAACCAGACAGCGATAATAAAGACGCAAACTCTTAGCTTCGCTCATGAAAGGGAAACCGTTTCTTTTGCCAAGAATCCTTCAGAAATTCATGACTAAAGCGAGCGCGGATGTGAAGGCTCCGCTGGGCTTAACATAAGAACAATAGCAATTTGTAGCAGCGCGGCGTCTGTGCTCGTGCCTGCGCGTCGGGGGGGAACGCCGCTTTGCCCTCTGACCCGGTACAGCCGACATTGTGGCGTTGCTGAAAGTCAAACTGAAAGACGTCGTCGTCGTGTAAACCAGGGGTGCGAGCTACTTTTAGATTCTGCAAAGCCTGAAGATCCACCTGTAGATTTTACATGACCTTCTTCAATAAACAGCGACAGAAACATGTGTAGACGTGAAGCAGGAAGAGACTCATTCAGACAGATGACTGTTTTGACCATAAAATAATAACTAGAGTTGAGCTTATAATCACCTCACTTGAAGCTCTTTTTAACTATGATATTAGTAATTATAATAAGACAAGCTCCATGGTAACGCTGGGAGGCGGGGCTTTGAGATAGTCAGCTTTCCTTTGGGTCTTCATCATCAATAACAAACTGCTTTGTGAAGGACAGAAACAGCCTCTCCTCCTGCTCCTCAGCTCCTCCTCAGCCTCCTCTCCCTGCCTCCTCCTCCTGCTCCTCCTTCCAGCCTCCTCAACTTCCTCTCCTCCCTGCCTCTCTCAGCCTGACTCCTCCTCTCCTGCCCTCCCCCTCAACTCCTCCTCCTGCGGTCCTCTCCTCAGCCTGACTCTCTCCTCCTGCTCCTCGCCCTGACTCCTCCTCCTGCTCTCCTAAAGCCTGACTCCTCCTCCTGCTCCTCAACCTTGACTCCTCCTCCTGCTCCTAAGCTTGACTCCTCCTCCTGCTCCTCGGCCTGACTCCTCCTCCTGCTCCTGACTCGGCCTGACTCTCCTCCTGCTTCCACTGCCTGACTCCTCCTCCTGCTCCTCGCCTGACTCCTCCTCCTGCTCCTCCCTGACTCCTCCTCCTGCTCCTCGGCCTGACTCCTCTACTGCTCCTCGGCCTGACTCCTCCTACTTCTCCTCGGCCTGACTCCTCCTCCTCCTGCTCCCTCGGCCTGACTCCTCCTCCTGCTCCTCGGGCCTGACTCCTCCTCCTCCTGCTCCTCGGCCTGACTCCTCCTCCTGCTGCTCCTCGGCCTGACTCCTCCTCCTCCTGCTCCTCGGCCTGACTCCTCCTCCTGCTCCCCAGCCTGACTCCTCCTCCTCAGCCTGACACCTCCTCCTGCTCCTCGGCCTGACTCCTCCTCCTGCTCCTCAGCCTGACTCCTCCTCCTGCTCTCCCAGCCTGACTCCTCCTCCTGCTCCTCAGCCTGACTCCTCCTCCTGCTGCTCCTCGGCCTGACTCCTCCTCCTGCTGCTCCTCGGCCTGACTCCTCCTCCTGCTGCTCCTCGGCCTGACTCCTCCTGCTAAATTCTGTCACTTCGCACCAGCCAATACACTTTGCTTTGGTATCGACTGCGTCCGAGATCGACGTAATGGCCACGCCTGGTCCAAACAATAGCTTGGTCACGTATTGCCATATCACCCAAACTGCCCGTCATTTAAACGCTTAACTGGAGGACAGGCCAGTTTTCCATGGTCGAATTGACCTTTAAACGGTCAAGATGACTGAGCCGGTTTATGTCAAATATCTCTGTAATTACTGAACCTATCCACACGGAACGAAAACTGGCACGAAAGTTCACCATTTTACTTTCGAGGCAGTTTTCAATCCCTAAAACGTGGAGTTGAAAGAACGTGGAGCCTGAAGAACCACAACTTGGTAAGAGCTGTGAACCATAAACCAGACTCAGCGTTGCACTATTATCAGTTTATAATGGGTTCTTTTTAGAGGTTAGTCTGAAGGAGGAAGTCCAGCGCCAGGTGTGAATGACCACTTCCTGTTGATTTCTCGTATCATCAGAGACTGAACAATCGCACGGTCTGTTCTGTTCTCGTCTCACCTTAATCCTGCCTGCTCCCTCCCTTCTTCTCTCCATGTCCCAAGTCTCCTCTCTCTCTGCTCTCTGTCTACTTCTCCTACCTCTGTCGCCTCCTCTTCCTCCTCTCCCTCTTCTCCCTCTTCTCCCTCTTCTCCCTCTTCTCCCTCTTCTCCCTCTTCTCTTCCCCTCTTCTCCCTCTTCTCTTCTCTCTTCTTCTCTCTCCCTCTCTCCCTCTTTCTCCCTTCTCTCCCTCTTCTCCCTCTTCTCCCTCCTCACCCTCCTCTTCCTCCTCTCCCTTCTCTCCCTTCTCTCCCTCTTCTCCCTCCGCTCCCCTTTCTCTTCCTCGTACATATAAAACTTGGCAGCACAGTGGGATCAGCAGGTCAAAGCTCCACACCCATAATCCTTTTGTACAGTTATGAAACAGTCTGAACATTTTGGAAAAACAAGTCCACAATTTAAGAGCGGCAGCACGTGTAATATATCGCGTACGACCCGAGAGTCAGACAGAGTAGAGGATGCAGAGGAGAGAGTCAGACGAAGCAGAAGAAGCTGAGGAAAGGGTCAGACGGAAAGGAAGATGCAGAGGAGAAGGTCAGACAAAGCAAAAAAGACCCAGTGGAAAGTGTCAGACGAAGCAAAAGGTGCGGCGTAGAAGGTCCAACAAAGCAGAAGAATCAGAGGAGAAGGTCGGATGGAGCAGAAGATGCAGAAAAAAGGGTCGGTTGGAGCAGAAGATGAGGAGGAAAGGGTCAGACGGAGCAAAAGAAGCAGAGGGGAAGGTCAGATGAAGCACAAGATTCAGAGGGGAAGGTCAGCTGGGGCAGAAGATGCAGAGGAGAAGGTCAGACGGAGCAGAAGATGCAGAGGAGAAAGTCAGATGGAGCGGACGACGCATGGGAGACCTTCACAGAGCAAAACTGGTTCCATTGGCAAGACTTCAAAGAGGGACGAGGACGCAGCGTGCTCCGCGTCAACGCTAGCCCGAAGCGCGCTAAGCTAACGTGCACATGCGTTCACACGCGTGCACTGGGTCTGTGTTCGGACCAAGGCTAAGATTGGAAACATGAAGCGGCTTTAAATTGGCAGTAAATGGAAGAGTGAAGATGCGACGCTGGTGAATTTCAATGAGTTTCGTTTCAGGCAGAGGAGGAGAGTGGCCAAGAAAATGTGCAGAAGAAAGAGTGCTGTTACTTCCAAACGATATTACTTACACACAAGTACAACGTAGTCCAAGAAGTGACTCAAGTACGATTGAAAAAACAGTATTTGTAAGACTAAGTAACGCTCCGAACCTGGTATTTTCAAAGGATAGACCACCAGGATGGGCCAACGATATCAGAAAGAGCGGCGCTAAAAACAATAATGTTCATATAATCTAATTTTTGCAATCCAGCAACTAGACCATCGTTTGAAACCAAGACCACCCGCTTCGACAATACTTGATAAAGTATGGACTGGTTTGGTCTGGAATCCTTTCCTTGTCTCACCGATTTACGAAGGGGTGTGATTGACAGGCGGGTGAACGGCGCGGTTTGTTCGAGTCTTAACAAACACGGCGAGCGAAAAAGCAAACGAAAATGGACTGAGAAACAGACTCAACAAGCAACGCACTACACCAGGGGTATTCAACTGTATTGTCCCAAGGGCCAGATTTTTCGGAGGGCCGTGGTCTCTGGGCACCCAACAACACGCCGCTAATGTAACAACATTTTGGGTCGCACAATTTCAATACATTTCGGTAATATATAAAAATAACTACTGAGAAATAACATACACAATACTTACCGACATACCAACATTGCTCACCCACCCAGAACTGAACCAGAACTAAGTTAGGACGAGACTAGAACCAGCCAGGTCTGAACCAGGCCTAACCCAGAATCGAACAAGGACTAAACACAAGACCAAACCAGGTCTAATCGAGTGCTAACCCAGAATTAAACCAGAAAAGGACATTTTAAAATTTTTCAACATTCAGAAGATGGGTCGTGGGCCGGATCAAATTGCTTGACGGGCCTGATTTGGCCCCCGAGCCTTAGGTTTAATAGCCTGTACTAAAATGTAAGGTATATAGTTTGTTCTGAACGTTACAAGGATGTTTGAGAGGAGAAGTCTTCTGCAGATGAGTGACATGTGCTACAAATTAGCCGCCGTGTTTGGACCGTCCCCAAATTAGGAGACCCCTCTTCATGGTCCGATTCCAGACCCTTTTTCCATACTCTCTTCTGCCCACGTTTGTTCTGAATCGACACTCTCAAATAGCAATACCGAGAAACACACATAAACATCGACGCGCTCTGGTTCCGTATCAGAGCTGTGAACGCTTGGATGAAGAGAGCCAATAGCAGATCAATGTGTGAAGGGTCAGCGGTGGACATCTAATCAATGATCACCCGCCCGCCTTCAGACCTGCGGGAACTGCTCAATAACAAAGCACTCGATTCCCCTGATTCCATTTACTGAAGACGTGTTTGGACAAGAAATCTACAGACACGTAGTTGGCACGCAGGCCCCACAGCGAAAAGGTCCCGGCTTCAAGTCCCGGGAATCTTCTAGTTAAGTTGTCCTGACCAAGAACCTGCTCAGATCTGTTAAATGTAGCTAAATCTTAAGTTAAATCTTATGTTAAATGTAGCCGAATGTTATGTTAAATGTTATGTTAAACGATATGTTAAATGTAGTTAAATGTTATGTTAAATGTAGCTAAATGTTATGTTAAATGTAGTTAAATGTTATGTTAAATGTAACTAAATGTTATGTCATGTTAAATGTAGCCAAATGTTATGTTAAATGTTATGTTAAATGTAGTTAAATGTTATGTTAAATGTAGCTAAATGTTATGTTAAATGTAACTAAATGTTATGTTAAATGTTATGTTAAATGTAGTTAAATGTTATGTTAAATGTAGCTAAATGTTATGTTAAATGTAACTAAATGTTATGTTAAATGTTATGTTAAATGTAGCCAAATGTTATGTTAAATGTTATGTTAAATGTAGTTAAATGTTATGTTAAATGTAGCTAAATGTTATGTTAAATGTAACTAAATGTTATGTTAAACGTTATGTTAAATGTAGTTAAATGTTATGTTAAATGTAGCTAAATGTTATGTTAAATGCTATGTTAAATGTAGCTAAATGTTATGTTAAATGTAGTTAAATGTTATGTTAAATGTTATGTTAAATGTAGTTAAATGTCATGTTAGTCCTGGTCTAGTCTTACTGTAGACCAGATTTAGTCCCGCTTCAGTTCTGCTGGGGTCAGTTCGCTAACAATGGGCCTTGACAAGACTTTGACATCCATCGACCATTCGCAGATCACGTTATATCTGATTATTTCACCACAATGTAAACGTGTAGCGCTCCATCACTTAGTCGCGACAAACGGTGGTCCGCGGGGACAGCAGCACGCGGACGCACAAAGGGATCAATAACGGCGACCGCGGCTCTGATCCGGGTAACGAACACGTCCAACAGAGAACATGCTTCAAACACTGTCCGTCAAAACGAAAGCGCACACGTTCGACAGGAGCGACTCGAAAACCTGCAACACGTGAAGAAATGTGCTCAGATCGATCGACCCGCGCCAACTGTATTTTCATGGTAATGTATGTAGGATTTGTACTTCTCTCTTGAGCTTTTGTCCTGCATTGACAAGCGCAAAGAAAAAATAAATCAATAATAATATCAGAATAATAACTAATATCGGTTCAATACAACTCAGGCAACTGTGTAATATAAGCATAAAACAAACACATAAAAATGTCATCGCAGATTCTATACCAGTGAGAGTAATACAAATAATAATAATAATAATTCAAAAAATAAAATAAATAAAAATAAAATTAATAATATAATAATAATAAAAAAACAAAAATAATAATAATCATAAAAAAATAGATACATGAATGAATGAAAATAAAACATAAAATACACTTAAGACTCTGGTAATGGGTGACAGTGACAAATGACATTAAAAGATCATGCATTTATTCAGTTACAGGTGCCACTACTGCACTAGAAAAGTTACACAGTGCATCTTTGAATGTAGTAGCTGTAGCACAAGTTTTTCACCATGTCAAATTGTGAATAAATTAGCACTGGAATAGTTTCTCTTCACGGTGGCGAACACTCCAGCAGAAAAGTTACAGTGCTCCTTTAAACTGTGGCTCTTAAACCATCCGGGAGTTCTGTCCTTGGAAAGGCAAAGGGAACAGTTTCACTTCAATTTGGCCTCGCTCAGATCGCGCCGGACTGTGGGGTTCAGAGCGAGGTTTTGGGAGCAGAGCTGAGGAGAAGCTTAATCCTGTTTGAGCCGCGAGTCGGGTTAAAGGCACGGGGAAAGCTAACCGCAGCCAGCGAGGGGAAATCTGCATAGAGTTAGCATTCAGCGGCTAAAACCAGGTCTAGACCAGGACAAAAGCAGTACTAAAGTAGAAGAACTAATACTCAATCTAACAAAGGATGGAAGCAGCTCTAAACCAGGACTAAAGATGGTCTAAGAAAGGACTGAGTCAGGACCAAATACGGTCTAAGGAAGGACTAAACCAGGACTGAGTCAGGACTAAATACGGTCTAAGAAAGAACTAAACCAGGATACAGTCAGGATTAAGTATGATCTAAGAAAGAACTAAACCAGGATTGAGTCAGGACTAAATAAAGTCTAAGAAAGAAACTAAACCAGGAATGAGTCAGGACTAAATACGGTCTAAGAAAGAACTAAACCAGGATACAGTCAGGATTAAGTATGATCTAAGAAAGAACTAAACCAGGATTGAGTCAGGACTAAATAAAGTCTAAGAAAGAACTAAACCAGGATTGAGTCAGGACTAAATAAAGTCTAAGAAAGAACTAAACCAGGATTGAGTCAGGACTAAATAAAGTCTAAGAAAGAACTAAACCAGGAATGAGTCAGGACTAAATACGGTCTAAGAAAGAACTAAACCAGGACTGAGTCAGGACTAAATATGGTCTAAGAAAGAACTAAACCAGGACGGAGTCAGGACTAAATATGGTCTAAGAAAGAACTAAACCAGGACTGAGTCAGGACTAAATATGGTCTAAGAAAGAACTAAACCAGGACGGAGTCACGACTAAATATGGTCTGAGAAAGAACTAAACCAGGACGGAGTCAGGACTAAATATGGTCTAAGAAAGAACTAAACCAGGATTAAGTCAGGATTAAGTAGGATCTAAGAAAGAACTAAACCAGGACTGAGTCAGGACTAAATAAGGTCTAAGACAGAAATAAATCAGGACTAAAGCAGAACTAAATATGGTCTAAGAGAGAACCAAATCAGGGCTGGACCAGGATAAAATAATGAAGGTCTCCTCGGTCACTAACTAAAACCAGGACTAAATATGGTCTAAGCGTTAAGTAAACCAGGACTGAGTAAGGACTAAATATGCTCAACAAAAAACTAAATCAGAACTGGACCAGGATTGATTAAATTAAGGTCTCAAAGGTCAGGAACTAAAAGAGGACTGAATAAGGTCTAAGACAGAATCAAACCATGAATGAGCCAGAACTAAACGACCTCTAAGAAGCAACGAAATCAGGACCGACCCAGAACTAAACGAGGTCTAGGAGGTCGAGAACTAAACAAGGACTAAATAAGGTCTAAAACTGAACTAAACCAGGACCTCAGACTGTCGAAGTGTTGCAAGTAACACTTCCCTCACAACATGGAACAATAAACAGCAGCAAACAGGAACTCAAGTCACCAGCAGGGGGAGAAAGTACTCACCCTCTCCAGGTCCTGCCTCAGGTGGGTGAACAGCTTCAGTCGTCTGTACAACACGTCCTGCTCCTGCTGGGCCAGATTATCCACCTCGTCCCGGTTCAAAGCCACGAGCGGACGGTTGAAGTTCGTCTTCCTCTTCATCTTCCAGAACTCGTAGATAAAGTCCACCTGAAGACGACAAACGGAAACGTCAGACGTGAAGGTCTCGCAGGTGGTTGATCAAGGACGATTCGATTCCCGACCATTTGTTCCAGTGTCTAGAACTTAAACAACGACCTGTGGAACTCTAGAAGGGTATGTTTATGTAAAGTGTTATTGTTGGTGATGCCGTTAGTGTATTAAAGCATGTGACCCCTGGGAGACAATAAAGGATTATCTTATCTTTTCTGACGGTCGACGTGACATTTTGGGGCAGGTCATGTGACCTTTTTTTGCAGCGCAATGCCAGACTCCATTGTTATGAAGGGACAAACTACAATGGAAAGTGATGGGTAACTTCAATGTACTCATCAAATGCTCCCAAAATGTTGACACAAATGACATGAAACCATTACAAGACTAAAGAAGGCCACGCCCTTTGGACAGGTCGATGCTCCAGTCGCTCAGGTCACACGGTCAAGGCGGGTGACAAGTTCCCCTTTTACCTTTTTTTGTGTGTGTTTGTTAATTTATAAAACAATAAGCACATAATAATGATTGAAATCATACAATAAAAGGCAATAAAGAATAATAATAATAATAATAATAATAATAATAATAATAATAATAATAATAATAATAATAATAATAGTAATAATAATAATAATAATAATAATAATAATAATAATAATAATAATAATAATAATATAATAATAATAATAATCAATATGTTTAATTTTCCTGTATTTTAAACTTATGAAACTTTCTACAATCTCGATTTCTAAAGCGTTTAATGCCATACTGTGGAACTTCCTAAGCATGGAGACGAGCAGGTGGCGTGTCCTCCCTCAGAAAAGTTGCGCGGTGCACCTTTAAGAGAACAGGGCTGTACCTGAGTGAGGGGCAGGCCCAGGTTTTGGGACACGTCTCTGGGGTCGACCAGGCGGTAGAACTCGTCCTCCAGCTCCTGTAGCTTCTGCTTCCTCTGGCTCACCTTCTCCCTCTCCAGCTGGTCCCGGTCCACCCTCTCCATCAGCCTCTGCTCCGGCTCACCGCTGCCCCCGCTGGTGTGGAGGGACGGCCCGCTGCTCTGGGGGCTGAGTCCGTTCGACGTAAAGGTCTGTGAGGGATAAACAATGAGATATCTGAGGGATGGATGTGTTTTCCCTTTCGAACATATTTAATATAGTTTATTCATTTTGTAAACATACATTTGTATTCCTGGATGTGTGACTAACTGTCCATCTATCTACATGTTTGAAATAAATAAAGATCATACAAAGTGCTGATCTCCATCGTCCCAGTCTTTGTGTGTCCGTGTGTCAGGGCATTCTGATGCTAATCAGGTACTCTGTGAGGAGGGGGCGTACAATAGGATGTAGATGGCCCATCTCAGGGCTGTTAGTAAAACAGATTGAGAATGACTCTTGGATGAGAGTTGAAACGTTTTGTTTTTCTAAAACAGAGTCCAGATAACTACAACTGAATCTTTTTCTACAATGGAACACTCCTGGACGAATGAGGGATTTCACCAACATAATATTATTAGTCTAATTAAAATAAATCCGGAATAGTTATTATTTTTGGTCATTTTTATTTAATAATGCGACTATCTTTGTTATAAAAGGTCTTTTTGTGTGTGTTTTAGAGTCTGTTTAGTCCAATTACGATTACAATATTTTTTTTAGTTTTTTTTGTCAGTTGTGGTCATTAGCTGATAATGCCATAGCAGTAATTACAAGTCTTACGGTGTGTGTCCTGTTGACAACAGGGGGCGTGTGGGTGCTGGACTGTCCCAAAGACGACCCGTGGGTGCTGGTGGACTGTCCCAAAGACGACCCGTGGTGCTGGTGGACTGTCCCAAAGACGACCCGTGGGTGCTGGACTGTCCCAAAGACGACCCGTGGGTGCTGGACCCTCCCAAAGACGACCCGTGGATGCTGGATTGTCCCAAAGATGATGCATGGGTGCTGGACTGTCCCAAAGACAACCGGTGGGTGCTAGACTGTCCCAAAGATGACCCTTGAGTGCTGGACTGTCCCAAAGGCGACCCGTGGGTGCTGGACTGTCCCAAAGACGACTCATGGGTCCTGGTGGACTGTCCCAAAGGCGACCCATGGGTCCTGGTGGACTGTCCCAAAGGCGACCCATGGGTGCTGGTGGACTGTCCCAAAGGCGACCCGTGTGTGCTGGACTGTCCCAAAGGCGACCCGTGGGTGCTGGCTTCTCCCAGTTTAGACTCCTGGGTACTAGAGTCTCCCGTGACAGACTGATGGATGCTGGCTTGTCCCATGGCAGACACATGGGTGCTGGACTGTCCCAACACGGACCCGTGGGTGCTGCTGTGCCCCAGGCAGAAGGACTTGAAGCGAACTTCATCGTTTTCGGC
>BJKM01000299.1:720707-754006 GCA_015082035.1 Chaenogobius annularis
GAGTTGAGATGGTTCTGCCTGCGCCGCACAGACAGACCTCCCGCAGAGAAAGATCTTAAACTCTCCATATCAGCTTTTCCCCTGAAAGGAATGTTTACACTGAGAAAAACACATTACAGAGGCGCTCCAAAGCCCTTCACAGCTTAATCTACAGAATCAACAGCACCGGAGCATCTACAGCCCAATGTCAACAGAAGGAGGGTTATAAGTGGACAACGGAGTGGCGAGAATGTGTTAGCGTTAGCGCCGTTAGCGCCGTGTTTGTTTATGGAGACATGTGATCAGAGGTTTAACAGCAGGAGGCTAAAGACGCTGGGGTTTGGTTCAAAGACAGTCATTATGTAAAGTTATCTGACTGACGAGCTCAGTCAGCGTCGAACACAAGAAAACACTCCCATCGTTATCTTTTCTGCACCAAGTACCACCAAAGAAAAGTGGCTGGCTTTCAAAGAGCCACCAGGTCTGAATGGGGTCTACAACAGGTCTATTCCAGGTCTGAATGGGGTCTACAACAGGTCTATTCCAGGTCTGAATGGGGTCTACAACAGGTCTATTCCAGGTCTGAATGGGGTCTACAACAGGTCTATTCCAGGTCTGAATGGGGTCTACAACAGGTCTATTCCAGGTCTGAATGGGGTCTACAACAGGTCTATTCAGGTCTGAATGGGTCTACAACAGGTCTATCCAGGTCTGAATGGGGTCTACAACAGGTCTATTCCAGGTCTGAATGGGGTCTACAACAGTCTATTCCAGGTCTGAATCGGGTCTACAACAGGTCTATTCCAGGTCTGAATTAGGGGTAAGCAAGTTTCAGATTGACCTGTATGTTTCAGAGTGACCTGTATGTTTCAGAGTGACCTGTAGTGTTATGTTTCAGAGTGACCTGTATGTTTTCAGAGTGACCTGATGTTTCAGATGTTGTTTTAATGTTTAGAGTACCTGTATGTTTCAGAGGACCTGTATGTTTCAGAGTGACCTGTATGTTTCAGATGTACCTGTTGTATTGTTTCAGAGTGACCTGTATGTTTCAGATGGACTACTGTATGTTTCAGAGTGACCTGTAATGTTACTGTGTCAGAGTTACCTGTATGTTTCAGAGTTGACCTGTATGTTTCAGAGTGACCTGTATGTTTCAGAGTGACCTGTATGTTTCAGAGTGACCTGTATGTTTCAGAGTGACCTGTATGTTTCAGAGTGACCTGTTAGTATGTTTCAGAGTACCTGTATGTTTCAGATGACCTGTATGTTCAGAGTGACCTGTATGTTTCAGATGACCTTATGTTTCAGATGTACCTGTACATGTTCAGATGACCTGATGTTCAGATGACCTGTATGTTTCAGAGTGACCTGTTATGTTTCAAGATGGACCTGTATGTTTCAGAGTACCTGTATGTTTCAATGACCTGTATGTTTCAGATGGACCTGTATGTTTCAGATGGACCTGTATGTTTCAGAGTTACCTGTATGCAGGTGCCTGTGTGCTCCCGGCACAGGCTGCAGCTCAGGGCCCAGCGACTCGACGGGATGTGGGACACTTTTGTGATCGGCTCCATTTTCTCTGGACACCCGATACTCACCTGCACAAACACAACACACATGTGAGAGATTGTTTAGGGAAACGAAGAACATGCTTAGTAACGCCGCAGCTTGAGTCGCAGATTTGGAACAGCATGTTTTGGACTCTCGGAGGGAGAAGCTAACTGCTACTCCAGGTTTGTTTTTGATATATCAGAACGGTGTTAAAAGCTGCACAGGAAGTAGATAAGAGCACATTTACAAACCCTCCAGGAGCGTGAACACATAAAACACAGTCAAATATCAAGGCTCTGAGCTCATACAAGAATCACTGTATCATGCGAATACCTAACGACATGTCATCTGCTGTTTGCCAGTATAATTGCAATGTTGATTCAGCTGCGTGTCGAGCAGCCGTGTTGAGCAGGACAAGTAGCTAAAGACTTTCTCTCCAACTTGAACCACTTGTCTTACTCTTCACAATTGTTTTCACTTTTGTCTGTTTAATTTAGCTGTAAACAAAATATTTGCGGCTTGCAAACTGTTGTTTGGACCACACGAGCTTCGGTATTTTTTAACTGCCCACATCTGGAGGCCATTATTCCCTGATTGTTTTATTTAGCACTAAAACTCTGGATTAACTTTGGTCTTTGCATGTTCAAAAATGTCAAATTTTCCATTCAGTCTTCCCAATTTTACAGATACTGAATGATAAAATGGGTTTATTGTTGTTTTTTTCCACTTGCGGACGCCAAGACCTCCGCTTGTAAAAATCTCATCTTCAAAGCAGGAACATGTGCAGCTTTTGGTAATAACATACGATTGTGCTCAGCCTATTGACAGTTTTGGCCCGAGCGCGGCGTCACCAAATCCAAAAAGCGGACTCATTGATCGGTGCCAAACAGCCGGGCAGAATGGACCGTCAAAGCCGTCACAACCAAAGCAACACATCCGGCTTCCTTCCTCTTCATGAAAACCAAAAACAATTCATTTTTTCCACACGAGAACCAGCTTCCCCCATCGCATACTTGGTGTTTTTATGAGAAATGTCCAAAAGAAAATGCACAAATGTTGATTTAATTCGAGATGTACGCAGTCGGAGCAGTTTAGCGGAAGAAATTGGGGGTTTATTTTGTGCTAAAGGCGCTCTACCTGATTTTTATTGTCTTTAAATTAGAAAAACAGGAATAGTTCATAAAAAAAAATAAAAAAAAAATAAAAAAAATAATAATAATATTAATAATATTAATATAATAATAATAATAATAATAATAATAATAATTATCAGAATCGGAATCAGAATCAGAAAAAGGTTTATTGTCATCGTCAGAGAATAAGAATACAATTCCCAAAAAACTAGGAACTTTATTCGGTGGTAAGGAGCAACATGACACAACCATATAATAGCAAAATATAAAATAAATAAAATAAATGATAATAAGGCATGAATACAAATTGGTTAACTAAATAAGATTAAAAAAAAATACAGAATAAATGTATACACACAATTTACAGTTTAGTCAGATTACTATTATTAAAGATACTAATTAAGAGTTTTACCGTCACATAAAAGCTAACAAACATTAGCATGCTAGCGACACACTTCCTGCTTCTCGGGAGAATGAAACGCTTCATAATTAGATGCAGAGGAAGTGCCGTGGTCTCAATCCGGTACGAGCCCTTTAAATGGCACGCAGTAAAAGTCTGGTTTTTATGTTCAGAAATGTATTTCTTTTATTTATTTTGTTTTGTTTTTAGAAATTTAGCCCTGCGACGAGTTGGCCACTGTCCAGGGTGTACCCCGCCTAAGGCCCAAAGGCACTGGGATAGGCTCCAGTCACCCGCGACCCCTAACGGGAACAAGCGGTAGAAAATGAATGAATGAATGAATGAATGTTTTTAGAAATTTAAAATAACATTTAATCAAAAATGTTGCTGGATTGATATGACGAAAACATTTTTGATTGATTTGTTTGCCTTTTCGCGCAGTCCTATTCCACATTAGTCATATCTATCTCCATGGAGACGTGGTTACAATTAGGACTGCAGCTATTATTTTGAAATTACTTGTTTAGATTGTGACTTGCTCCTGAACATGATTTTATTTGATTTTTAAAACCAAATTAGCAAAATTAGCAGATAAAGCTCAAGTATAGCTGCGGACAAAATAGGTTTTTCATCAAAACCACAAAAATGTACAATGTACCTCTTCTCGAAGCACATCGCAAGCTTTGGAGACCGTGTACAGCCCAGAACGATTCTTCGTTGACGATTATCCCCAAAAATCGTTATAGTTGAGATAGCTTCAGGAGTATATATTTGGGCCTCAGAACTCCTGCCATGGACACAATAAACTGATACCTTTGGAACATACTTCTGGCAGCAGGGAAAAAGGGAAAAAAGAAAGAACTGGAACGACATTCAATCTGATTTATGAAAGAAAATAAATAAAAATAAATAAATGAATAATAATATAAATAATAATTAATAATAATAATAATAATAATAATAATAATAATAATAATAATAATAATAATAATAATAATAATAATAATAATAATAATAATAATAATAAATCGCACATGGACTTAATTTGAATATGGACACATTTTATTTTGGATTTTGGGTGCCTTAATTCTCTTCTCTCCAATATTTTAATTTCTAATTTTATTTTGTTCCCTCTCTTTTTATTTTTGTTGTTTTATGTTTCCATTTAAAATAAATAAATAATAACAACAATAATAATAATAATAATACATAATAATAAATAATTATAAATAAATCATAATAATGATAATACATGTTTAAATATTGCAGGCCTATCGAATGCCAAACCAACCAATATCACACTGATAAACTCGACATTTGACATTTCTCTCGTCACATTTGAGCAGAAAACCTTTTGAAACGGGAGCAGAAAGCATATTGCACGTCCCCCCCCCCCCCCCCCGCCCCCGCCCCCCTCCCCCCCCGCCCCCCCAACACTGCGATGCGACTAGATGTTCTTATTTGTACACAAGCCCGCACAGACAAAACACCGCTTTCAACCAGAGACATGCAAACGATCCTTTTCTCCCGCTGCTCGGCGCAAGAGCGAACAAAAGCAAAAACAATCAGACAATCAAGGGTGACAGAAGGCAATTAGAAAATGAAAGCCAAAATCTCCCATTACCGGCAAATCTGCGAGTACCAGATATGTAGTCAAGTTTACTCCACGCCTCACCGTAAATGCAATGCCCGCTTTAAGTCTATTCAGAGACTTCGGAAATATCCAATCACTTGACAAATAGCAAGCCAATTTACCGTTCCAAGTCGAGGGAGCGAGGACGCGAGCGTTTCAAAGGGGCATCAGGTAAAGTAGCTGTGAAAAAGTGACCAGGTGTGCGACGCTGAAGAAAAATATTAGCGTAAAATGGATTTTTTTTCTTTTTCTACAATGCTAACAGGGATAATTGGAGCGGAAACTCGTCTAAAATCACTCGACTAAAAAGCAGAGGAGATGGACGTACAATTTCACACGTGGGGAGTAAATGCTCTCCAAAATATATTGTGGAGGAAGGAAAGATGATTTTACAGGCTTTACGAGGGAACTGTCTTTTAGAAATGGCAGTCATAATGTTTAAATGTCTTTAAAGGACACATCATTGACAACGTTTTCTTTTTTTTTCTTAGCTTTTGAACCAACGTTGCCTCACCAAAACATACCTGGAGCTGGGTTTTGCTTCCGTCACGGCTTGTGCGATGACTCCAAGTTTCAGTGAGGTCTACCCCAAGAACAGTAGCATTTTAGAACCTCCCTTTGCTTAGGACAATGGGCTGAAGAGAAGACAAGAACTGTGACTGTGACTGTGTGACTGCGTTGACTGTGTGCGACTGTGTGCGACTGGACTGTGTGACTGTTTGCGACTGCGGTGTGACTGGTGCTGCGACTGCGTGCGACTGCGTGTGGACTGTGTGTGACCGACTACGTGTGACTGTGTGTGACCGACTACGTGTGGACTTGTGTTGACTGCGTGCGATCTGGCGGAGACTGCGTGTGACTGACTGCGTGCGACTGCGTGCGACTTGCGTGCGTGCGACTGCGTGCGAATCGCGTGCGACTGCGACTGCGTCGACTCAGCGTGCGACTGCCGTGCGACTGCGTGCGACTGCGTGCGACTGCGTGCGACTGCGTGCGACTGCGTGTGACTGCGTGTGACTGCGTGTGACTGCGTGTGACTGCGTGTGACTGTGACTGTGTGTGACTGTTGACTGCGTGTGACTGCGTGTGGACCGCGTGGCGACTGCGTGTGACTGCGTGTGACTGTGTGTGACTGCGTGTGACTGTGTGTGACTGCGTGTGACTGCGTGTGACTGCGTGTGACTGCGTGCGACTGCGTGTGACCTGCGTGTGACTGTGGTGTGACTGCGTGTACATCTGTGTTCTGGACCTCCGGGATCCATAAGGCACACAGCTGACGTGGACCCACTTGGTTCCACTTCCACTGCGCGTGGGCTTCAGAGCTCCTCCACGTTTGGGACAGAGCAGACACTTGGGGCTGGACCCCAAGGCACAGGTCTCGACACAACCAGTTCCCCTGGGGAACCTTCAGGATGCCGTAGCACGCCTAAAAGTGGTGCACGCATATGCAACAAAAATAACATCAGTATACCGTAACACGCCTAAGAGAGGTGCACGCACAAAAAATAATATCAGTATACCGTAACACGCCTAAGAGAGCGTGCACGGCACAAAAAAAAAAAAAAAAATAACATCAGTATACCGTAACACACCTAGAGAAGCACATGCAAAACAGAATAGTATACCGTAACACGCTACAGAGATCAACCAAAAATAACATCAGTATACCGTAACACGCCTAGCCTAGAGAGCACACAGCAAATATAACATCCAGTATTACCGTAACACGCCTAAGAGAAGCACACACAAATATAACATCAGTATACCGTAACACGCCTAAGAGAAGCACACACAAATATAACATCAGTATACCGTAACACGCCTAAGAGAAGCACACACAAATATAACATCAGTATACCGTAACACGCCTAAGAGAAGCACGCACACAAAGAAAGAATATCAAATAACAAAATACACGTTAAGCACCTCCCCACAATCCTTCTGTGCCAGTGTAGAGGGAAGGGCGCGGCTGTTACCTGGTGCACGCAGACGTTGCACTTGTCGCAGAACACCATCTCGTTCCCGTCCTCGCCCTCCGGAGAGCGGCACACGTCGCAGACCACGTCCTCGTCGTACTCGATGCCCAGACCCTCCTCCGCCTCGATGGCCTGTTGCATCTTCTGCTCACACACAGACTCCAGCTCCACCAGCGCGCACTCCAGGGTCAGCTCGTCCAGCACGGGTAAGGCTGCGCGGGGCGGGGGCAAGAGAGGGGCAAACGTTTACTCTTTATTCATACAGTCAAACGCTTTGGTTTGGTTAATCCTGTATAGTCCTGCAACAGAGGCCAAAGTGCTCAGAAAAGTCCAGTTTTCACCCACCCCCTATCCCCGCCCACATCCCTGTACATAGTGTAAAAACTTAAGACTTTGACATGTGTTCTAAATTGTCACGTAGCCACTTTTCAAAAATGAAAATGACAAACCGCCGCCTGTTACGGTGAAACGTGACTATGGAGAGGCGGGGCTTATCGCTATGGAGAGGCGGGGCTTATCAGTTCTGCCGTTTTGGAACAGGAAGTCAATGGACCCGTTTCTGTTGCGGAGCCGTTTTAGATCAACATTGCGATTTACAATGAACAAACTGCGAAATGACGATCTACTTATTAGCGCATGCTCGTGATGCACCGTCGCTAAAGGCTTTTCAACATGCACTGCAGTATTTATAGACTCATATTACTCATACACGGTTCATATATCTTGGATTTTCCCGTTGGTGGAGAAATGGTTTATTCCACTTTTTGCCTCGGATGGGAAACGATCGATCTTTTACCTGTTTGAGCTCAGCGGCTAACGTTAGCGACTTTAACGTTTAAACCACAATTGCCACAACAGTGCGTAAAGTGCGTCCCTACACCGCATAATATACACAATATACATAATATTATACCTCAAGCTGATTGGGCGAAGCGTCACAACAGCAGAGAAATAAGGCGTTATAGTTTATTTCTTAATAGTTTATAGCGCTTCTAAGAGCAAGGCACAGACATCGTTATCGTCCGCAATTAGCAAACGCTTAAATAGGCCTGTCACGATAGTTTAATAAATGATACATGGAACAATATATATTTTGGGCATGTGTAAAAATTTTTTTGCAATAGTGGGGAGATATATTGTATACATTATTTTTGCAATATGATGAGATTTGAGCTGTAGAGAGTCACTTCTATGGCTAATTATTGTTTATTTGTTGCAACTCATTCTTTTTAACGATACGGTACATTTAAAAATAAAAAATAAAAAAATGGCTTGAATAGGAACAGTCGCTGGTCTCTCAGGCAACAGGGAGCTGATCTGTTCGGAGTCGCGTGAGTCGGACAATTCATCGTTAAACATCGGAGCAAGTTGGAACGACAAAATGACGCAGTGCGGAGGAAAAGGTTCGGTCCAAGGTCCCGTGACTACGCGCTGTTCGAAGACGTTGGTTACGAGGAAGGACAAAACAAACAGGAACCGGGATTTTGGACAGGTTTCCTCAGAGACTTTGAAGCGCCGACGTTTGAAGAAACTGCAGACGACAATAAGTTGTACGATAACATCAACCCAAACTAAAATGACTTAAAACAAACTCGCATAATTAACTACAAATTATAGGCTTGAAATGTTAACAATGCGAACATTTGCCTTTTATTCATTTTGGCTGCAGCATTTCGTTTTGTCGCTCAACGTCGGATCTTTTGGACGTGTTACAAACCTCGTAAAGTCGAACTTAATTTGTCCACTTTCAATAAAAAAATAAATAAAAGACTGTTCCTGCAATTTCTTTTAATCAAACACAAAAATAAGTGCTTTTTTTGTTTGTTTTTTTGGCCAAAATCTCAGTTGACTGTGTCCAGAAAAAGGGAGGGAACTAAATTGACTTCATCTTTTGCGCGTCCTTGCTCGGGGGGGCGGGCGGGGGGGCTTTGTATTGACTGATAAAAAGCAGGATTAGCTCAAACGCTTTATTTGATCCCGATCTGAATAAAGCTTTTGGACGACGGTAAGCGCTGATATTTTCCCAACAAACCCAAACACACGCAGCTCATTACTTTCTCATTAAGAACGATCCGATTTCAGAGATTAGACCAAATGTTTGAGGAGAAAACGCGCAGCACTGAGTGAACAATATGGTTTTCATAGAGCTAATTCTAATGATCCGATTATGCTAAATTCACTTTGTTTTGTTGTTGTTGTTTCCTTTCAAAATCATACAGTTTTGTTTCATTCACGTTCAGCTCTTAAAGGTGCACTACGTAACATTTCTGGTTGATGACTACACATTTCACTAAAACACAACTAATACTTCAACTTTGACTAAACATTTTGGTCTGTTTGTCCCCAGTTTGACCGTTTTTGTAAAGTTTATAATTGTACTTCCTGGTTGGACGTGAGCAGCAGATATGGGTTTAATACAAACTGTTTTATTTAGTTTTATTTTATTTATACAGGGAAGAAATGAGTTCCCTGTTCAATGCAAAACACATAAAAACACATTAAACAAACAGAAAAGAATATTTAGATAAAATGGCAATAAAATAAATCAAAACAAAATAAAACAAATTCATAAAAATACACGCAATGTGGGATAAAATCTTTAAAAACATTAAAAACAAGAGCACAAGTGATAGTCTTTTAATATTGCTTTGAAATCATTAAAAGGCATAAAATCGTTTTGTTCCATAGGTTAAGGCAAAGTAATGAAAATGTTTTTCCCTTGCTTCGTATTGATTCGATGAGACTCTAAAATAAGAATGTTTTGTGCTCTTAATCGATGAATACTTGAGCTGACGTTTAGTAAATATGTTAAATAATAATCAGAGCGCTAATAAAATAAACAACATGCACTGCTGTTCTTTCATCTGATGATTGTGTCCTATCTTCAGAGTTGGAAGTGACAGTGGTGAGTTCTGTATCCTAATGAACCCTTAGAGTGGACCTTAAGAGCTGAACCTCAGAGCTGAACTCAGAGCTGACCTCAGAGCTGAACTCAGAGCTGAACCTTAGAGCTGAACCTCAGAGCTGAACCTTAGAGCTGAACTTAGAGCTGAACCTCAGAGCTGAACCTTAGAGCTGACTCAGAGCTGAACCTCAGAGCTGAACCTCAGAGCTGAACCTTAGAGCTGAACTCAGAGCTGAACCTTAGAGTGAACCTCAGAGCTGAACCTCAGAGCTGAACCTAGAGCTGACCTCAGAGCTGAACCTCAGAGCTGAACCTCAGAGCTGAAACCCAGAGCTGAACCCAGAGCTGAACCTTAGAGCTGAACCTTAGAGCTGAACTCAGAGCTGAACTTAGAGCTGAACCTAGTAAGCTGAACTTAGAGTGACCTCAGAGCTGAACCTCAGAGCTGAACCCCAGAGCTGAACCTAAGAGCTGAACCTCAGAGCTGAACTTAGAGCTGAACTTAGAGCTGAACCTCAGAGCTGAACCTTAGAGCTGAACCTCAGAGCTGAACTTAGAGCTGAACCTTAGAGCTGAACTTGAGCTGACTCAGAGCTGAACCAGAGCTGAACTCTAGAGCTGAACTTAGAGCTGAACCTTAGAGCTGAACCTCAGAGCTGAACTCAGAGCTGAACCTTAGAGCTGAACTCAGAGCTGAACCTCAGAGCTGAACCTTAGAGCTGAACTCAGAGCTGAACCTAGAGTGAACCTAGAACCTTAAGAGCTGAACCTTAAGAGCTGAACTTTAGAGCTGACCTAGAGCTGAACCTCAGAGCTGAACCTCAAGAGCTGAACCTTAGAGCTGAACCTCAGAGCTGAACCTTAGAGCTGAACCTTAGAGCTGAACCTTAGAGCTGAACCTCAGAGCTTGAAACTTAGAGCTGAACTTAGAGCTGAACCTCAGAGCTGAACCTTAGAGCTGAAACCCAGAGCTGAACCTCAGAGCTGAACCTCAGAGCTGAACCTAGAGCTGAACTTAGAGCTGAACTCAGAGCTGAACTTAGAGCTGAACCTAGAGCTGAACTCAGAGCTGAACTCTGAGCTGAACTTAGAGCTGAACCTTAGAGCTGAACCTTAGAGTGAGCTGACCTTAGAGCTGAACTCTAGAAGCTGAACTCAGAGCTGAACTTAGAGCTGAACCTAGAGCTGAACTCGAGCTGAACTTAGCTTGAGCTGAACAGAGCTGAACCTAGAGCTGAACCTTAGAGCTGAACTTAGAGCTGAACCTCAGAGTTGAACTTTAGAGCTGACCCAGAGCTGAACTCAGAGCTGAACTTAGAGCTGAACCCCAGAGCTGAACCTTAGAGCTGAACCTCAGAGCTGAACCTTAGAGCTGAACCCCAGAGCTGAACTTAGAGCTGAACCTTAGAGCTGAACCAAAGAGCTGAACCTTAGGTGAACCTCAGAGTGAACTTAGGCTGAACCGGCTGTAAAGAGCTGACCCGAGCTGAACCTTAGAGCTGACCTCAGAGCTGAACTTAGAGTGACAGAGCTGAACTTAGCAGCTGAACCTAGGCTGAACCTCAGAGCTGACCAAGAGCTGAACTCAGAGCTGACCTTAGAGCTGAACCTCAGAGCTGAACTTAGAGCTGAACCTTAAGAGCTGAGCGACTAAGAGCTGACCTTAGACTGAACCTTAAGAGCTGAACCCCAGAGCTGAACCTCAAGCGCTGAACCTTAGAGCTGAACCTCAGAGCTGACCTTAGAGCTGAGCGCTAAGAGCTGAACCTTAGAGCTGAGCCTAACAGCTGAACTTAGAGCTGATGATAAACTGAGATAGAGGCTGTAGAATGCATATATAATGTCACCATAATGTAGAACTGAGGTAAATATATCCTGGATTAACAGTTTAACAATTAAGAGGAAAACACTTTATTTCTAAAGAAGAATGACAATCTGGCGTTAAGAGTATTTTTCAACTCTTGTGTGTTGAAGGAGAGTTCATCCCCGATCCAGATGCCATTTGTAATGGGGTACAATCACTTTACAATCAAGTGTGAGAATACATTTTTGTGTCTTTTGGCCTACATTTTGAAAACATTTTGTTTTAGGAGTGGTCCAAGGACAGACCCTTGAGGAACTCCTTTGTTAGGATAAGAAAAGTCAGATTGAAAGCCATCATCAGAGCTCTATTTGTGAGGTCATCTGAAAAACACTTAAGAATTTGTGTCGAACTCAATAACATCCAGACGCTCCAAGAGAACACAATGATCTCCTGAATCAAAGGCCTTCGACAAATCCACAAAAACAGCAGCACATTCTTCATGATCCTTCAATGCAATGTCAATATCATTCATAACTTTGGTAGCAGCTGTGATCGTGCTATGCCCTGGTTTAAAACCAGCCTGGTAACTATTTAAAATGGAATATTTGGTTAAGAACGCACGCACCTGGTTACTCATTAGCTTCTCCAAGAGTTTCGCACGGCAGGAGAGTTTTGGAGACTGGACGGAAATTATTCAAATCATTTTTCTGGCCTCTTTTATGCAAAAGCAGCTTCCCATAGCAATGGGATTCTTTCAGTTTGAATTGTGAAGTGAAAAACATGAGTTAAACTATTCAATATTAGCGGGGCTGATAACAAAAGCAACCTAGCTTCTAAAGGTTTTAGTCGTAACATCTGGCAACCCGTTCTGCTTTCCACTTTTCTGAAGATATTCCGGCTTGAGCACTACAATTGTCATCAACAAACTGTACATTTGGAAGCAGTAAGTTTGGATTGCGTTACTTTTGGATTGTTTGTCGCGGCGTCAGAGTCGGGTCATGACAACGACCTTTAAATATCCGTCGTATCGGAGCTGGCCGCGGCTCAACAAGGAAGCAGAAGGAAACTGTTGCTACTTATTAACCCGCGGTGACATTTGGATCCAAACACAGGCACAATATTGACTGTGTGCTTATCTCTTCTGTTTTTCCAGAGCTACACCTGGTCTGAAAATGTCACCGGCACATTCAGTAGTAAAACACATCTTTATGAGGCAGGAGAAAACAAAACTTCTCCTCTCGCAACGCAGCAGAGAGGAGACGATCAGGTCTGAACAACTGTAGAAATACATTTTCTGCCATTCGACTTGCAATCTACATTACATTTAACAATAAAGATTCAGTTTGAACATCTCAAAGACCACATTTATTGCCTTTGTCTGCTATATAATTATTACCGACGACAACGGTGGATCATGACTTTAAATTTCGGACATTTCAAATTGCAGTGCCGAATCCTACGAGTATCACAGATTACAAAAATAAAAGTAGTGTGTATCGAGGGTTGGTTAAAACAGAAAAGCCGGCTTAAATACACAGAAAACAGATATAATGTGGTTAAAAGCTCTTAAAAGTCAATTTTGTGTGTCTTTGAAGTCGGTAAATTTAGTGTCTTCCTCCATTTGTACTGTGTGAATACTGTGTGCCAAAGGGTTTGTGAGAGCTGGGTTTGAATCCCTTTGTAGACAACGCAGACGCACGGTTGTTTTTCACATGATCATTACATTTGCCAGCGAGAATCAATAACTATCAATATCTAACTTCAACCAAGAGTTTCTAAAGTTCACGTATTACGGTAGGATTTGTGGCGCTTGGTGAAATAAAACAAACATTTTGTACTAAACCTTTGTGGCCCGCTTTGTTTTGGGTGCGTTATTATATTGTTAATTACATGGTCGCTAGCATGCTAACCGCTAACGGTAACAATCGATACAAAACTCAATCGGCAAAACAGCCCTGGTTTTTCATAGTTTGTGATGTTTGGAGGCTAACGCTAACTCTTACATTGTAAGCGTTTTAGTGCTAATGCTAACTCTTAAATGCTGTAATGCTAACTCGTGGACCTGTACAAGCTAATGAAACGCTAATGAAGGGTCTAGAGAAGAGTCAAATGTATTTCCGAACATGTTTGCAGCTTTTAGACAGAATATGCAGATAATAAAGATTAAAGATGCAGTATGGAACTTTGTAACTCTGTAACGCCAACCGCTTTTGTCTTCTAAGAGGTGTTTTTATAGCTAAAGAAAGAATTACTTGTAAAACCTCTGCATTCTCACTGTGACTGGACTAGCCTCTTTACAGATCTGACAAGTAACGTGGCCTGGTGGCGTCACCTGCCTGTGTCCGCATCGCCATGGAGACAAGCAAGACCCCAAACGCTCACTGGGGTTCAGATCTGTCGTCCATTAGTTTCTGCTTCTCCTTCAGATGTTTTCTCTGCTCGATGCCAACGATTTGACCCTTCTCAAACACACTGACATCTCATCCATGACCACGGGATTCGTCTTTCCACACGGTTGTTGACCGACATTTATGTGCTTGGTTGAATCCAAGTGGCGACTTTTCTTTCCTTTTCCGGGCAGACAAGTGTATGTTGTAATTGGCAGAGAACGTTGCGGTGACTAAACGTCTAAAATCGCACTTTTGGAGAGCTGTTAGTTGCGCAAAAAGCTATTTCAATATGATTGCGTCTAACCTTCTGAGTGAAGGTAATACTTTTGTTATGTAACAGTCGGATACAACAGCTGCTAATGACTTCAGAGAGAGAGAAAGAGAGACCGCAGGGAAAAGGCATTGATTTAAAAAAGAAACAAATACACTGCGTTAGATAAACAGAGAAAATCATGTTTATTATTCAGAGCGATCTCAAGTGTGGAAGAAAAAGCTACGCGTCCTCAGATTCCACTTAATCCTCTTTGACGTTTACGTTGACAGTAGCGAACTCCAGGGAGGAAGTCCAGGGAAATACGAAGTTAAAACCATACTTTGGAACATTCTTCGCGCAGATAGATATGTTTTATGTGCAAGTATGAGTCAGGTTTGTGGAGATGCAAGCTCACAGTCAGGACGCAGTTGTTTATACGTTTTAATGCAATAAAACCATCAAAAACAAACAAATAAACATACTTTTTTGTCGTTGTTTTTTTGCTTAGTCGGTGTAATTCCTCATTTGTCCAGCAGTGATTGATCCATTGTAGAAAAAGATTCAAAAGGTGGTCATCTGGACAATGTTTTAAAAATGTCCAGCTTTGCTAAAAAGTTACGCACTGTGCCTTTAAGGAGATGCACACGTATGAGTTTTGAAGCCGTCATCGTCAGTTCACTCGGCGCTGTGCTTTGAGGGATTCAGGCCTGTTTGAGTAATCCTCTATTGTTCTCTATGTCTGAGGATTGAGTGCTCATCAAATGTCCGTTTTCACCTACCCCCTAGCTCCACCCACACGTCTGTACTTACTTACAGACTACGTGTTAATTCATATATGGTTCAAAACTGTCGCATAAACATTTTTCGTGAAAGTAAAAGCACTGTTAATGAAATCCACTGCTTGTTATAGTGAAATGAAGAGGAATCAGGAACAAAGGTCATTTTAGATCAATATTGTTTTAGTTTTATAATGATCAAATGCAAAATATTGATCTGTGAATGTGATAAATGATTCATTATATTTGCTTTTGGCGGCAGAAAAAGCGTAACATGTCTCCTCCAAAGATGCGCATGTAACTTTATCGGTTGAAGGTTTGCCAACGGCTCCATGGAGATGTCATTGCTTTGCCTAGAACGTTCCACAGTATGGCAGCGAAACGTCTCAATCACCATGGAGACAAGCAGACATGTCGAGCCCGTGCAGAGGCGAGCGCATTCACAGGGAAAATGCGTCGCTTGCAAGGCTTTAAAACTTCTGCTGATTCTCAAAGGGCAAAAGAGCGACGTGGAAGACTTCAGGGAGTATTTGGAAAAGTTACGTAGTGCACCTTTAAAGTCAACAGTGGCGTGTTCTGATGTCACTCACCCATTTGTCTGAACTCCTGGTTGGCGAGGGTTAACCAGGCCACATCCAGATCATCCAGGTCGTAACAGCTGTAGAGTCTGGGCCGAGGAGGCGGGCTCGTCCCCCCGGGGTCCTGGTCCCGAGGCTGGTCCGGGTCCTGGCCCACATCTTGGTTTGGATCCGGTCTGGAGAGTCCGCAGGAGGTTTGCTCCGTGATTAACCTGCGGAGAGCCAAAGGTGTATATTTTTACAGTAACGTGTCACAGAAGACATTCGATTACTTCAGTTACTACGTTATTACCATGTTATTACACTTAGCCAGATATGAAGTAAATGTGATCAAAACATCGGATGTATTTATTATATACAGTGGTCCCTCGTTTATCACGGGAGTTACGTTCTAAAAATAACCCGCACTAAGCAAAACCCGTGAAGTAGTCAGTATTATTTTTTTTTTTTACAATTATTCTTAATGTTTTAAGGTTGCAAAGCCCCCCATTACACACGTTATATACACTTTTGTCGGTGCAGAACGTTTGGTCGACATTGTGGGTTAGGGTTAGAGAAAACGTACAGACATACAGCATTTCAGTCACACTGCCAGCGATGCATTAAGCTGAACGCATTCTGTAGCTACTGGACAAGAGACACGGTACGGAGGGGATTGATTGACAGTAGCCCACAGTCCCTCAGCCAATCAGGACGCAGAAAACTATGCGCTGTAAAAAATTTTTTTAAAAAACAACGAAACAGCAACGCCGCGAAAGGTGACGCGAGGGACAACTGGGACACAAGTTATCAGTGTGCAGGCAATCCAGAATTTAAAACATTTAAAACATTTAAAATACGGCTGTAAAAACAAGAAACAAACAAGCACCGACACATTATTACCAGCAGGGGGAGCATCTCATCAGCAATCCTGTTTCAATCGGTTTCACTCAGGACTCAGGACCTCCTCAGTGGCGCTCAGCCCTAGTCTGACTTCATTTGTATTTATTTATTTGTTTTAAAACTCAATATCATCCAATCTGAAACCCATGAATACAAACACAGAAAACAGACAGTAACACAGAATATCAAGCTAAAATGTCAAAGCAATAAATAAAACATTCAATACATTTACAGGTTTATAAACACACTTAGACATACACTATGGAATAAAACCATGCACCGGCATTGTGGGTAATCTTTACCACGTGCACAAAGGCACAAGGTTATCTCATTTAAATAGTGTGTTTTTGCTGAAAGGCTTTTTTCCAGTGAGTTGACTCTGTGCCACTGTAATATAAAAATGTCCTTCAAAATGAATACAAACGTATGAACTTAAATAATCAGGCAAAGTCCAAATGAGAGCGTTATAAACAAACAAAACGCAGCCCAATGATCACATCCTAGTGTACATGTGTCAAACTCAAGGCCCGCGGGCCAGATGTGGCCCTCCAGACGTTTTCATCTGGCCCGTCGAACATTTCTAGTTTATTTATAATTGTTAATTTCCAATAGATATATTGCGTTTTTATTGCTAGAACTACAATTCCCACAATCCTTTGCAGCCGCGGCCCCTCCCCCGCGCTGCTCTGCTCTGTGTGCTGCCAGCTCAAGTGCCGAGAGACAGCGACCAGCGACACTCATCGCAGCAGGTTTAAAATGGAACACACCGGCAGCGATGACCGCTTCACACGTGGCGCTCTGCCCCAGGGCAGATCGTGGGAAACACGAGGAATAAAGAAAAGAGGCGGTTTTGTGGACGTTAGAGCTGTGCTAAAAGCGGCGCTAATGTGAAGCTAACAACAAGAAAACAAACTTCTTTGCTGACAACTCTGTGAGGAAAACATCCAAACCATTACAAAACCTGGACAGATCCTGAGCAGCACAGGTAAAAACACAGGTCAGAGTGTGATAAAGTCTGAACATGACAGAGTGAAGCTGCTTTGAGCTCTCATTTGATTCACCACATGAATCATTTGTCACTAAAATAAGCTTAAACTGTAAAAATAGTGAGCTCATATTGAGTTTGTGCAGCAACATATTAACATGTCTGTGATACAACATTTTAATATCAGAATCATATCACACGTCCATGTTTCCTGTTCCTGCTGCTGATAAGCATGAATATGGACTCATGTGTCCAGCATAGGAACTATGTACTTGAGGGGTTCGGTGCGTAACATTTGTTACATTTGCTTCATAGATATAATTTATGGTTTTTGACAGTTATGTTTTCGGCTATTCGCGACCCAGATTCTGAGCGTCGAAAAGCGGCCCCTGAGCCCAAAATGGCGCCCTTGGCCGGCAAAATGAGGTGTGAAGGACACCACTGTCCTAGAGTATCATGCTCTCACAGTTCTGTTCAAAGACTGTGGAGAGAGGACACTCCAACCTGGCACTAAAACACCTTGTAAGACACGCCACCTCCATCAAAACCCCTTTAAGACAAGCCCACCTCCACTAAAACACCTTTAAGACACGCCCACCTCCACCAAAACCCCTTTAAGACACGCCCACCTCCACTAAAACACCTTTACGACACGCCCACCACTCGCACTATAACACCTTTAAGACACGCCCACCTTAACCAAAACCTCTTTAAGACACGCCCACCTCCACTAAAACACCTTTAAGACACGCCCACCTCCTAAAACACTTTAAGACAGCGCCCAGCCTCCACTAAAACACTTTAAGACACGCCCACCCCTAAAACACTTTAAGAACGCCACCTCCGACTAAAAACAACCTTTTTAAACACGCCCACCTCCATTTAGACACCTTTACGACACACCACCTCCACTAAAACCTTTTAAGACATGCCCACCTTCTTCACCATAATGCAGAAATTATGGCAAGAAAACCTCTCTCTCCTCTCAATGTTTACTGCTTACTAAAATGAACCAGAATCATAAATAAACACAATCCTGACGAGTTTCCTTCATGGTTTACTTTGGGTTTTACTTTGGGTTTACTTTGGGTTTACTTTGGTTTCTTGGGTTTATTTGGGTTTACTTTGGGTTTAGGGTTTACTTAAAGGGTTTACTTCAGGGTTTACTTGCAGGGTTTACTTCAGGGTTACTTAGGTTTCTAAGCTCTCAGTTTATTCAGGTTTACTAGGCCTTATCAGGTTATTCTAGGTTTACTTCAGGGCTTACTTCAGGGCTTACTTCAGGGTTTACTTCAGGGTTTACTTCAGGGTTTACTTCAGGTTTACTTCAGGGTTTACTTCATGGTTTAGTTCAGGGGTTTACTTCAGGGTTTACTTCAGGTTTACTTCAGGTTTACTTCAGGTTTACTTCAAGGTTTACTTCAGGGCTTACTTCAGGTTTATGCTTCAGGTTTACTTCAGGGTTTACTTCACAGGGTTTTTACTTCAGGGTTTACTTCAGGGTTTACCTTCAGGGTTTACTTCCAGGGTTTACTTCAGGGTTTACTTCAGGGTTTACTTCAGGGTTTACTTCAGGGTTTACTTCAGGTTTACTTCAGGTTTACTTCAGGGTTTTACTTCAGGTTTAGGTTTACTTCAGGGTTTACTTTCGAGGTTTACCTTCAGGGTTTACCTTCAGGGTTTTACTTCAGGGTTTAGTTCAGTTACTCAGTGTTATTCGTGTCAGGTATTACTTCAGGGACAGTTACTTCAGTGCTTAGCTTCAGGGTTCAAGGTCAGGTTTATGTGCAGGGTTATGTTTCAGGTTTACTTTGCAGGTTTACCTCAGGTTTACTTCAGGGTTTACTTAGTCCAGGTTTACTTCAGGGTTTACTTCAGGGTTTACTTCAGGTTTGGTCAGGTTAATATCAGGTTTAGTTGGTTTGTACTTCAGGTTTACTTCAGGGTTTACTTCAGTTTACTTCAGTTTACTTCAGGGTTTACTTCAGGTTTTACTTCAGGGTTTAGTTTACAGTTTACTTCAGTTTACTTCAGGGTTTACTTCAGGTTTACTTCAGGTTTAGGTTACTTCAGGTTTACTTCAGGTTTACTTCAGGGTTTACTTCAGGGTTTACTGGTTTACAGGGAGGTTTACTTCAGGTTTACTTCAGGATTCAGGTTTACTTCAGTTTATTCAGGTTTACTCAGTATAAGGTTTCAGGTTTATTCAGGTTTGATGATACTTCAGGTTTAGTTCAGGTTTTACTCCAGGGTTTTTTACTTCAGGTTTACTCCAGGGTTTTAACTTCAGGGTTTTTACTCTTCGGGTTTACCTTCAGGGATTACTTCAGGTTTAACTTCAGGTTTACGCTTCAGGGTTTAACTTCGAAGTTTACTTCGAGTTTACTTCAGGGTTTACTTCAGGGTTTACTTCAGGGTTTACTTCAGGGTTTACTTCAGGGTTTACTTCAGGTTTACTTCAGGTTTAGTTCAGGTTTACTTCAGGGTTTAGTTCAGGTTTACTTCAGGGTTTAGTTCAGGTTTACTTCAGGGTTTACTTCAGGTTTACTTCAGGGTTTACTTCAGGGTTTACTTCAGGTTTACTTCAGGGTTTACTTCAGGTTTGGTTCAGGTTTAGTTCAGGTTTAGTTCAGGTTTGGTTCAGGTTTACTTCAGGTTTACTTCAGGGTTTACTTCAGGGTTTACTTCAGGGTTTAGTTCAGGTTTAGTTCAGGTTTGGTTCAGGTTTACTTCAGGGTTTAGTACAGGTTTGGTTCAGGTTTAGTTCAGGGTTTACTTCAGGTTTAGTTCAGGTTTAGTTCAGGGTTTAGTTCAGGTTTGGTTCAGGTTTAGTTCAGGTTTAGTCCCGGTGTTCCCAGTTCCACAGACATTAAAAGTACAGGGTATTTGCGGTGTTAAAACCCATGAAGTAACGTCTGAAGTCGTCGCTTTTGAAAGCCATCTGTTTTGAATTGATATTGGGAGAAGGCGTGTTGCGTCTGTTGACAGAGCCCGGCACAAACACAGAGAGCTAAATAATTATTGACCCAACCGAGGGTCCGTGTGGCCTTTGAGGAACAACGGTGCCAGATTCAGGAACGCACACAGACGAGACAACGCAATCACGACAAAACAAACTGGAATATTCACGCCGCAGAAACGCACAGAGATGGACAACAAGGGCGACCGCTCGGATCAATAAACCTGAGTCCAGCTCCCGGTTTAGTCCTGCTTAAGTCCTGGTTTAGTCTCAGTTTAGTATAGGTTAAACTCGGGTCTAGCCCTGGTTTAGTACAGGGTAAACTCAGGTCTAGTCCTGGTCTAGTCCTGGTCTAGTCCTGGTCTAACCCTAGTTTCGATATAGAGTAGTTTAGACCTAGTTTAGTCCTGGTTTGGTCCTGGTTTAGTCTCAGTTTAGTGCACTATTCCTGCAGTGGTCAGAACATATACAAGTCACTTGATTTAATCCAGGTTTAGTGCAGGGTGAAGTCGGGTCTAGTCCTGGTTTAATCCTGGTTTAATCCTGGTTTAATCCTAATTTAGATATAGTGCAGTTTAGACCTAGTTTAGTCCCTGTATAGCCCAGATTTAGTACTAGTCAAGTCCTGGTTTAGATATAGTTTGGTCAAGGTTTAGTCCCAAATCAAGGCCTGGTCTAATTCTGGTTTCAACCTGGTTTAGACCTGGTTAAGGTCTTTGTTAGACCTGGGTTATTCCTGTGGTGGATCTGGTTTAGCCCTGGCTCTGGTTTAGCCTTGATCTAGTCCTAGTTTTGTCATGGTTAAATCACGGTTTATCCCTATAATCCCAGATTTTGTTTAGCACTGGTTTATCTGGGTTAGCCCAAGGTTAGACCTGGTTAGACCTGATTAGACCTGGATTAGACCTGGATTACACCTGGATTTGACTTGGTTTGAACCTGGTTTAGACCTGATTAGACCTGACATAAACTCTGCAGCCTTTCCACAGACCTTGTACCAACTTCTCTCCTCTTTCTCTCCCTCGACTCGTTCTTCTCCCCTCTTTCTTCTCCCTCGATTCGTTCTTCTCCCCTCTTTCTTCTCCCCTCGACTCGTTCTTCTCCCCTTTCTTCTCCCTCAACTCGTTCTCTCCCTCGACTCGTTCTACTCCCCTGGCGTTTCTTCCTCCCCGACTCGTTCTTCTCCTCCTCTTTCTCTCTCTTCTGCCCCTCGACTCGTTCTTCTCTCCTCTTTCTCTCCCCGACTCGTTCTTCTCCTTCCTACTTTCTCTCCCTCCGACTCGTTCTTCTCCCCGCTTCTCTCCCTCGACTCGTTCTTCTCAGCTCTCCCCTTCTTCTCCTCGCTCGTTCTTCTCCCCTCTTCTCCCCTCGAACTCGTTCTTCTCCCCTCTTTCTTCTGCCCCGACTCGTTCTTCTCCCCTCTTCTTTCTCCTCGACTCGTTCTTCCCCCTCTCTCTCTTCTTCTTCTTCTTCCCTCGACTCGTTCTTCCCCTCTCTTTCTCGTTCCTCGACTTCTCCCTCTTTCTTCTGCCCGACTCGTTCTTCTCTCCTCTTTCTCTCCCTCAGCTCGTTCTTCTCCCCTTTTTCTTCTCCCTCGACTCGTTCTTCTCCCCTCTTTCTTCTCCCCTCGACTCGTTCTTCTCCCCTCTTTCTCTCCCTCGACTCGTTCTTCTCCCCTCTTTCTCTCCCTTTGACTTGTTCTTCTCTCCTCTTTCTTCTCCCTCGACCCGTTCTTCTCTCCTCTTTCTTCTCCCTCGACCCGTTCTTCTCTCCTCTTTCTCTCCCTCAGCTCGTTCTTCTCTCCTCTTTCTCTCCCTCAGCTCGTTCTTCTTTTCTTTTCCTCTCCCTCGGTATGTCTAACAAACGCAGCAGAATATTATTGTGCACAAATAAATCCATAAATCTGATAAGAGCCTGAAAAGAATAAGCAAATCCAATACGATGGTGGCGTAGGAGCAGCAGCGTCGCCTCGGTAATGACTTCTGCTTCAATAATGTATTACCCACATACTTAATGTTGTAAGCCGCTTTAAACATTGTGTCACCAAAACAACACGACAAAAACGGTGACCGGGCAGAACAATGCGACCACCAGCAAGTTTGATTATTATTGTTCGAGGAATGTAGATAAGTATCATCTGGACATACTTTTGGAACCTTGAAGAGACGTTTTCTCAGAGTTTTGGTGCTCCAGTTGTCAATTTGGAAAACAATCATCCGTGTATTGCAGTTTGTGCAGCCAAAACCAACCAGAATGTGGATCAAATCAAGTTAATTTATAAACTCGCACAGTGTTATTACATTTGGGAGTCACAAATCAACGTTTGCAAGTGAAAATCTGCTTTAACTTTAGCCCCGTGTAGACGTTAGCAACATTAGCACAACGGATGTGTGACTGTAGCTAAGGGCGGGAGCAGGTTCACAGACGGCAACGGCCACAAGGGAACGTCACAGACGGCAACGGCCACAAGGGAACGTCACAGACGGCAACGGCCACAAGGGAACGTCACAGACGGCAACGGCCACAAGGGAACGTCACAGACGGCAACGGCCACAAGGGAACATCGCAGACGGCAACGGCCACAAGGGAATGTCACAGACGGCAACAGTAAAAAAAAGAAAATGTAGTAGATAAGTTTCTGCTTCTCCTTAGATCAGGGGTGTCCAAATTATGGCCCGGGGGCCAAATGCATCCCTCAGACCAATTTTTTTTTCAGTAAAAAGTGGAACAATTCTGCTCAGGTTCCAAGTCTCAATAAATGTGTGGAGGCTCCTGAAACGACACCAAATACAACATCTGGAATGATTCACGTCTTTGTCACGTCGTCTGAGGGCCTCCTCACGTAGAGGTTTCAAACCGCGGCCCTCGATGAAAAAAAGTTTGGATGTTTTCTCAGCTTGATGCCAATAATTGACATCTAATCCATGACCACGGGATTTGTCTTTTCCCTCAGTGCATCAGTTGGGTTGAAATGCTTATAAGTGACACTAGGTGACCACTTCTTTTAGGACAGTACTGCCAATGTTTTACTCGTCAAACTCTCTCCAAACGCAGGTCGCAGCCATGTTGGATCTTCTAACTCGTGGAAACTCCAACTCGGGGTTTGAAATGTGGCTCCCGCCCTCCCAAGGACAACCGGAACGCGTTGACATCTCCATGGAGACGAGCAGGTGGCAGACCCTCCACCGGCGAAAGTGGCATCGTGTGCGCCTTGCAGTAGCTGTGTTATCCGAGTCCTTTCACTCGCCGCTCACATGACGACCCGTTCAACGCCGTCACACCAATCGGCACGTGTGGGCTTCAGTCCCCACCCGGCCGGACGCTCCCCCGGACGGCGGTCCCCCCCGGGGCCCGAGGCCGCGTGCGCGCGCCCCGGGTTTGTTTTAACAGCGCTGTGTGCGTTTCGTGTCCGATAAATATTTCATGGAGCGTCTCGGATCAAAGCCGCCGTCTGTCGAGGAGCAAAGGGACGGAGGGACGGATGAAAACACCGGCGAGGCTATTTTTAGGACAGAACTTTGCAGCGATTATTTCAAAGCGTGGGGGAAATAGGGACGAGGACGGCGGAATGAGAACGTGAGAACGAATTTGAAATCACAATCAGGAAACTGAAGAGGAGAACACCAGGCATAAGTAGCTTTTTTCTGCACATTCTGGTGATAAAATAGCAATTACCTTGGTTGGATTATTATTTATTTGGATTATTATTATTACTATTACTATTATTATTATTATTACTATTATTATTATTATTATTATTATTTTTATTATTATTATTATTTTTTCCATTTTTTTTTTTCAATGTTTTATTACTATACTTCTGTACCCTTTGTTGCAACACTGGAATTTCCCCATTGTGGGATAAATAAAGGTGATCTTATCTTATCTTATCTTATTATCACAATAATTCAAAATGCTAAATTGTTGTACACTTTTCGTCGCGATAATCAATGCTAATGTTGTTCCATCCCTGTAACTACAAATAAAAAGGTACGAGGGTTTCAACTAACCATTACTAGTCTTGTGATTATTCTTTCGATGTATTGATTAGTTGTTTAGAACGAAAAAGGCAAAAGAATATGAGATTTATTTTTACTCAATTTCATCCAGGTAAAGCTTAAGTGGAACCTTTTGCGTTCGTCCTGGAGGAGAATGTTTGAAGACAAATCCCGTGTCATTTTTGTGATTCCTGCCCTGTCTGACCAATAAAGTTATGGATTACTCCATTACTTGATTAGTTTATGTTTCTGTTCATCGATTAGATGCGATTCATCAATGAACTTGCTGGTTGGTAGTTGAATCCCAGCTCAGACAAATGCATCTGGCTTTGTGTCTTATATACTTATATACACTCTTATGTTGAGTATAATACAAAAAACACGTATAGAAAATATTTTATTATTCATGGTGTGATGACGATGCATAGATATACATTTTAATCAACACAACAGTCGATTAATAATAAAGCAAGCAATGAATAAAGCAGCTCATGTTTGCACTGAGGTACTTTTTTGTTTTTGTGTGTTCTTTTGCCGGGATATATCAAATTACCACTGTGATTCTTTGTCTATCTTTACACATTTCAGCTTCAACTCCATTAACTGTCACTGAAGGTTCGGATTTCTAGAAACGAAAAAAAAAGAAAGAAAATATGACGTGGAACAAATATTAAGTTGCACAAATGTACCCAAAGTCAACCACGTTCTGTAAACCGACATCGTTGGTTTGGTGCAAATTTGCTGCCAAGAATAGCTTCAGTAATAACTTAAATCTTCTCTGACGTACGTGAACATTCTTTTAATAATCCCGTTTGATTAGCCTTTTGGCTGCTGGTACTTCCTCGCTGTAGCGTGTCAAGTGCGTGTAATTGCGCTTTTCGTCGCTAAACGATGAGGATGTTTTGCCGTCACAATGTTTTTTAACAAAGACTACTCATTATTATCCGATCTTGCGCTGATAATCACTTGAATAAACATTTAATACAGCTGTAAACAGTTTCAGACAAACGGAACTCGGACAACGAAGAGCAGGTTCTGGAGGTCTCGTGCTTTTGGAGAGACTCTACAAACGTGGCGCTCGGAAAAACATCACCCTTTGTTGGTTTAAAACTCCAAATTAACTGTTTTTATTTGTTATCCGCTGTGTGACCGTTACTGCCGCTTTGTTTACCTGCATAATGATCATTAATATAAATAAATACAAATACAAACTTATCATGACGTCGGTGCCAGTTCCACCGTCACGTGGCATAGCACCATTATTGTATGATCAGAAAGCATATAAAAGAAAATACTACACATTACAACACAGGCAAGCGCGAGTAACTGTCAGACAATATAGAAAGTATTGTGTCCGGAAAGCGCGTGAGGAAGTAAATACTAAGTAAAGAAGAATGGAAAAGAAAAGAACAGTATCGAGTTTCTGCCCGCGACGTCACAGCGTTCTGAATCTTAGCAGAGTTGAACGTCATTTTCTCGTAATAACACATGTAAAAGTCTACAACTTTGCTAAATATTTACTTTGTACCTGACAGCACTCCGTAAATAAGATGTTTCTGAGTATTTTGGCTATAAAAATAATTGTTTTGCGGCTGTTTGAAGTCTCCAACTATCGTTAGCAAACAAGCTAGCTAGGAGCAACCACAGTGAGACTTCAGTGTACAATTTTCCGTATGAAGTTAATTTGATCAGTTGTCAATAACGTACACTACACGTTGCTACACGCGGTTGCGCTGGCGTTTCTCTCGTGTGGTCGAGTGGTTTCAGCCGCCAAAACAGCGCTGGTTCGACTGGTTTTTCATAGTTTGTGGCGTTTTGAGGCTAACGCTAACTCTCCCGTTGACAATGCAGAAAGCTAACGCGGGTCAATCAACGCAAGCAGTGATTGACCTGTAAAATCTAAAATTACAATGCGTCACAACTATATTTAAATGGTTCCGAATTGTACCCAGACAAGCCCGTTTTCCCCTCACTGCTGCCGCGCCAAGTCTCAACAAACGGACTTAAAAACTATCTTTTAGAGACGAGTCTTTGTTTGTAGCTAAGGCGCAGCTCACTTTCGTAATGAGTTAGACGTTCGTTAGAAAGACAAAGACGGGCATTATTTTAAACCATTGAGCGCTAGTTTGTGTAATGACTTGATCGGTGAAGAGAGACTATTGAATCCATCCGGCAGTTAAAACAGGTAATGTAGTTTAGCTCAGTTTGATAGGCGTTCGCCCTTCACGCAAGAGACCGGGCATCGAGCTTTGTTGCCAGTGAACAAAAAACTGTGAGAACTGATAGTAAAAAAAACGATTCAATTAATTCAAACAAAATGCCCGTTTAAAAAAAGGTATTGGACATAATTAAATAAAGCATAACGTTGGAATGTGTAACTTTCCTGCAGGAGATGTACAGTAATTGCTTTGCCTGAAATGTTCCACAGTATAGCTTTGATTTCTATTATCACCATGGAGACAAGACAGACCCAACCAGGGCAAGTTCCACATCAAGAACTCGCGCAGAACAAGAACGCGTTGTTGTGGTTGTGTTGGCTGTGGTGGTTGTTGTGGTGGTTGTTGTTGTGGTTGTTCTGGTTGTGGTAGTGGTGGTTGTTGTGGTGGCGGTGGCTGTGGTCAAGGTTATGGTGGTGGCTGTTCTGGCTGTTGTGGTTGTTCTGGTTGGTGTTGTGGTTGTTGTTGTTTCTGTGGTTGTTGTGGTTGTTGTGGTTGCTGTTGTACACCCGTAGTTGAACAAACGCAAAATGGGTGAGTTTAATGCCACCGTGGAACATTCCAGGCAAAGCGATAAGTGAGTGTTTGCATAAGTGGGCCGGACTGACAGCTCTAGTGTCTGAATCGGCCCACGTCTTTTCAAAACGACTCCGGCTCCTGTCAGGAAACACAGAGAGAGAGAGAGAGAACATGCAACGCGTCGTGATGACAGTCTGAAAAGTGTGCTCTAATGCTGGTTTTATTTTGTGTTTTTTCCCCCCCACTTTTAACGAGGATTTTTGTTCCATTTTTGTCACGTAGCAACTCGCTAATTGCCCCAAAACCTGTCGCGGGATAGCGCTAACGACTTGCGGCTAATTAAACGCGCGGCTCAAAGTAAGCGCTTCCACCTGCAGACGAAACGCGATGAGTGAAGGCTCGTGTCTAATGGTGTACGCCGTGGCACGCCGTTTACGCCCGGTTAAAACAACTCAAATAAAGGAAAATAAAGCTATTGCACCTCTTATCTAGGCACATCTCTAAAATTCAAACAAACCAAACTTTATTTGTATAGCGCTTTACAACAGCAGGAATTGAACCAAAGTGTTAGCCATTAGTTCAACAGATTGTAAAAAAAAATCTAATTAAAACCTTTGATAAGTTGAAAAAATCCTTTGATTGGAAGAAACAGGACTTTTATAGATATTTACTTCTATTTATATTTCATTCTTAGCCGGGATAAACCCAAATGGTCAGATGCAGACAGCGACCCGAACTATAACACTTTATTAGCAACTAAAACTTTACGAACACCACGTCTTAAAGTGCCCCCTACAGGTCGGACGATTCATTGAACCAAAACGCAGTTAAGATAAATATATTTTGAATTTAGCTAAAAATTATAAGAATGTTATCACAGAAGGGCAAATTTTTTAGGTTTACAATTTCACTTCCTGTTTGTAATTGATGACATCACACTAGGAAATTACTTCGTGGGCAAAAACTCATCTAATGTCACTTTTTTTGACAAATAAAAATATATGAGAGCGACTTTATTTTGTTGAATTCATGTTTAATGTGTCAAAAAAGTAATTTATTTGCGTAAATTCTGCATAAACTTTGACTGGAATGAGTGTCCCTGGTGTGATGTCACTTCCTGTCATTTTTCGACAGATTGTTCAACTTTTCTCCACAAAATACAAACTCGATTGGTGTAAAACTATCATTTACATGGTTTAACAGGTTTAAATACACCAAATACAGCTAAAATTAGAAAACGATAACAACCTGTCATGGGCCCTTTAATGTGACCAACCCGCGGCCGCGTATTAGCTGCGGTTTAATTGTCAGACAAATGTGAAATGCCTGTAAAAGTAAATAATAATATACTTAATAATGTATATATTTTTTAATTCATCATTTTTGATCAGCTCGTTTTGTAGCGTTTTGTCAAAATAAACTATAAACTTCAAAACAACTTTTACGATATGATCTCAAGTCGTACGTAGTTTAAAATGACTTAAACCACTTTTTTTTTTGCCTAACTTTTACTCACTTTCATTTAACCCTTTATGGATTTTATTTTCTGCTGTTTTCCATTGCAAATTTCACATTTTGTATGCCATTTTCTGCTATTTTGCCGTTGAGTTTTCTGCGTGTTGAATATTGGCCTGGTCCGAGCGGGATTCGAACCACATCCCTCTCAGTTTTTGGAGATAAAAACTTGACTGAACCGCTCCAGCAGCAGCAGCCGCACGTGAGAAAACCCCGTCTCGCTCGCGGCCCCCCACCCCGCCCCCCTCCCGGCGCTTTGAGGCGTGGAGATTTCAGACATTTCCCCAGACATTCCGACCGTGGAGTGCAGCCGCGCACGCCGTGTCCGAGTCTCATTCTTCACATACCGCGCTGTCACTGAGGCCGAGAAAACCCTCCAGTCCTTTTCCAACGCTGCGATCCCCCCTCTTTTATTTCATCCTCTCCTGTTCACACACGAGAACAGACGCTGAAAAAGGTGCACGGTGCGGGTTTGGGTTCCTGGTACTTCTTTTATTTGGGGTAGGAACGAGGGACTATGGAGCCACACTTTAATGGTTCAGTGGGTCATCGGCCTAATCCTGGCCTCGTAACTCCTGCCACGGACGCAGCGAATGGATACCTTTGGAAACGTATACTTCTACAGCAGGGAAAAGGGCTGAGAAATGGGTGGCACAATATGCGCCAACGATCAAGGACTGGACCGGCATTTTAACCGACATACGGGAAATGGACCAATTTGACCGCTTGACGTTTGTTTTGGCGTCGTTTTCTTTTCTTTGGACGTCGTCTTTATTCTTTGTGTAGTTTGTATTTACTCTCTCTGGTCATGTTCCTGTTCTTTCTTGTTTTTAAAAGCCTAATCTCGACCCAACATCTTCTCCTCGTCTCACACAGAGATCTTCTGCAACGATCAGGGCCGTGCGAGTCGAATTTTAAACCACGATTTCCACTAATTACGCTCCGTTCCGGACGGTTTGTGCCGTTTGTTCTGCCCTTCAATATCCGGAGCAAACCCATTTGCGATCGATAAACCGGGTCAAAAACATCTCGCCCCGTCCTCCAGCTCAGCGTTTTAAACCACGGGCAGTTTCCCTCGTCGACGGGCCTCGGAGAGCGCTCGAGTAAACCTGTCATTAAACATGCATTAGACACGAGCAGAAACGTTTGTGTGGGGACAGGAAAAAAAACAACAACACAAAGGCGCGGCACAACGGCGGCGGTGACTCACGTGTCCAATCATAAGTGAATTCAATGACGAGGCACAAAAGAGCGACAAGAGTGCGTCATTTCCCGTAATAAAAATGACTCATCTCAGTGGGACGTGGCGCTGAGGAAGGACGACGACACGCGCACAGGACAAAGTGCACGGCGTTTAAGAATATATCCAAATGTGTAAAAAAACAAGTCGTAATGTCCGTGCGCTTCAAAATGATGAAAAATGACGACTGTTGACACAAAATGGACTCAAACCGCTCCGACGATCAAGGACTGGACTCGTGTCATAACCGACGTACACACAAAGAATAGCTTCTGGACTGGAAATAGACAAATTAAAAATGGGAATGCGATTTTGGACTTAATATGCTCTGACTCTTCTTTTTTTTTTTTTTTTATACCACTCCCTTATTTTATAATTTAATTTTTATTTATTTTTATTTATATTTTTCCTTATTATTATACTTTACCTTATGTTTTGGTGTGTTATTATTATTATTATTATTATTATTATTATTATTATTATTATTATTATTATTATTATTATTATTATTTATGCATGTTTTTTTTTTATATTTATTTATGTTTTTGGATACCACTCCCTTATTTCCAATTTTTTTTTTTTATATATTTTGATTTCTTTCCTTACCTTATGTTTTCCCTGTCCTGTTTTTTTATGTTTTGTGTATGTGTTGTTATATTATTATTTATTATTTTATTATTTTATTATTATTATTATTATTTTATTATTATTATTATTATAATTAATAATAATAATAATAAATAAATCATAAATCAAAAATCATCAAATTATTATCATTATTATTATTATTATTATTATTATTATTATTATTATTATTATATATGTTGTTGTTGTTGTTGTTGTTTTTTTCCCATTGTGGTGTTTTTGTTGCTTCTATGTTCTAAAAAAATAATAATAATAATTTCAAAAAAGAAAAATGAGGATTGTTGCCGAAGCGATTAACAATTTAAATCAAAATATTATAGGTTTTTTAATGGGGAAAAGTCCTCAAAGCGTCGCATACATATAACAGGCTGAAGCTCATGGAGTGAATAAAATGCTATCACTTTGTGCCATAATTGACATTAGTAGGTATTGTGGGAATGAATAAATACACGTTTTGAGTATTGAGTATATCATTTATGGTCAAAATAAAGCAAACAACAAAAAGGTGATTATTCTGCAATTCAGACAGAAACTCAAACCTGACGATGACATAGTTCAGCCTTATGAAGAAACAAATGGTCTTTTCACGATCAAAATGTGTCGCAAATGCGTGTGTGTGTGAAGAAACAGAGAGAGATATCGCTTTTTCTTATGAAGTAAACAGATAAAAAACAATGACGAACCTAAGCAAAATCAGCAAATGTTCTGCCTGGGAAAGAAAGTTCATCCACTCTAGTGTTAAAACTAAATACTGTGAGAGAAAATGAATAAATGAAATGTGAAAACCGTAGTGAAAGAAGAGTACGTGTGTCTGTGGTTTGACTGACAGGGGCTTCGGTCACCGGAGCAACAGAAGTGTGTCAGAAAATCTACTCCAAAGACTTTATTATAAACTATTACTGAACGTGTCACTCACTGCGCGGCGCATCAAGGGCACAAGGTGAGCAAGAGTTTTACACTTAAGGTCAGTGAGAGGGAGGGGAGAGAGGGGAGGGGAGAGGAGGGAGAGAGGGGAGGGAGAGGAGGGAGGGGGGAGAGGAGGGGAGAGAGGGGAGGGGAGGGAAGAGGAGGGAGAGAGAGAGGGGAGAGGGGAGGGAGGGGAGAGGGAGAGAGGAGAGGAGGGGAGAGAGGGAGAGAGGGGAGAGGGAGGGAGAGGGGGAGGTGAGGAGGGGAGAGAGAGAGAGGAGGGGAGAGAGAGGGGCAGAGGGAGAGAGGGAGAGAGGGGAGGGGGAGAGAGAGGTGAGAGAGGATGAGGGGAGGGGAGAGGAGGTGAGAGGAGAGGTGGAGAGGGGAGGGAAGGGAGAGGAGAGGAGAGAGGAGAGGGAGGGGAGAGAGGGGAGGGGAGAGAGGGAGGAGAGAGGGAGAGGAGGGGAGAGGGAGAGGAGGGGAGAGAGAGGGAGAGGGTGAGAGGAGAGGGGAGAGAGGGGAGAGAGGGGAGGGAGGGAGGGAGGAGGGGAGAGGGGGGAGGGAGAGGGGAAGGGAGAGGGAGGTGAGAGAGGGAGGGGAAGGGAGAGGAGGGGAGGGAAGGAGAGGGAGAGGGAAGGGGAGAGAGAGGGAGAGAGGGGAGGGGAGGGGAGGGAGGGGAGGGGGAGGAGGAGAGGAGGAAGGGAGAGGAGGGGAAGGAGGAGGAGAGAGAGGGAGGGGAGGGAGAGAGGAGAGGGAGAGAGGAGAGGGAGAGAGGGAGAGTGGGGAGTGAGAGAGAGGGAGAGGGGAGGGGAGAGGAGAGAACAGGAGGAGAACGAGAGGGAGAGGGAGAGGGAGGAGAGAGGGAGGGGAGAGAGGGAGGGGAAGAGGAGGAGAGAGGGAGAGAGAGGGAGAGGGGGAATGAGAGGGGGAGAGAGAGGAATGAGAAAGCTGGAGGGATAGAGAAAAAGAGAGAAAGATGGGAGGGGGAGAGCGGGACAAAAAGAGAGAGAGTGTGAGAAACAGAGAGATAAACAGAGAGAGAGAGAGAGCAGGTCTACATTCTAAAGGCTGGTACATTAGCTTAGCTATACATTAGCTCCACTGTATTTCAATGGGAGAGTTAGCGTTAGTAGAAGGGTTTGGTAGATTATGACGAAGTTAAAGACCACGTAATAAACTGTTAAAACTAAAGTTATGCCAGAACTAATAGAACTAGAACCGCGCACGCAGTCTCGTACTTACCAGAACATTACTTTTATTGGCCAGCATGTCGTTTGTAGACAGCGACGACACGTGGTTGTTGTTTATACGTTCATCACAAATATCTAAGTTCACTTCCTCTAGTTTCTGAAGTTCACTTTTTACCGTGGTATTGTGGCGCTTGGTGAAATAAAACATACATTTCAAACTGTTTTCGGTCTGTTTTAGGCGCATTAGTGTCTGGAATACGTTTATTAGGCGGTCGTTAGCGTGTAGGCTTAATTACGATAACGGTAACGCACGAAAAACACTTTCTAACTCTGCTCCGGTGTTCTCTCGTGCGGTCGATAGTTTGTGATGTTTGTGATGCTAGCGCTAACTATCCCGTTGAAAAGGCATCAATGCTAGCTCCAGGAATGCTACAGGCTAATGGAACGCAGCGTCTTGTTTACAACCGCTGGAATGATCTCAAAGACGCTCAATGCCTACAATTACTTATCAATTTATTCCGGAAGTTTATATTTCTTACAACTGCAGCGCAAACTATTCCAAACACGTCACGTACTGTAGTTTGGACTTCAAACAAACGTGTTCTGAAAGTATAAGCTGAACGGTTCAGATTTCAGCCACATTATTCGTCATAAAATAAAAGCGTGATTTTCCCAAAACGGTGGAGCCCTGAGGGAAGGCGCCGATTGTAAAACAGGCCGTTTGGTGCTTTGTTGGTGTGAGGGAAAAGTCACCGAGGCGAATCACAGAAAAACCTCATGTTCTTTTAGCAGGAAACTCTAATGCGCCTTTATATAAACGATTACACAACGAGGGCCTGACCGGAGAGATAGAGGGGAGAGAGGGG